>JAXCGZ010014111.1:10000-25000 GCA_037179515.1 Halocaridina rubra | reverse complement strand
TGTAAGCAAAAAGCAAAGTGTTTTAAATATTCTCTATTTTCCAATACTTGGTTGTTATTTAAGTGCCAAATTAATGTTTTAATTGTTGACGACTCACTTTTTTTCCCTACTAGGCAAATAAATTATTTTCTTAAGCCGTAGATTCCTTACAATTAATTTGAGGCCTGTCCGGGAGGTATTATCATTATACTGTGCTGGATCTTCACATTATGCTGTCTGGGAATATTCTCATTATACTGTCCGGGATATTTTCATTATACTGTCCGGGAGTATTCTCATTATACTGTCCAGGATTTTCGTGTTATGCTGTCCCTGATTTTCTCATTATAGTGTTCGGGATCTTCTTGTTAGACAGTCCTGGATATTGTTTTTCATTATTCCCTGCCTACATAATATGGTGGATAAATGATTGCTGACTGATTGTTTAACTGTAACTCCCCCATAAGTGTGCATCCCACAGTTTTTCTAAGTCCTACTTTTCTTATTTTCGGGTTTACTTCTAACATTCATATTCCAAGTATTTGTACACATTTTGGAAGCAGTCGAAATTCGTTGCTACAAACTACCATGTATTTGACCAGTTAAATTTAGCTGTAGATTCAAACTTTGGTTAAACTCCCATAGTATGTTTTAACAAAGGTGAATATGCTAGTTCCTGCCTCGTAAGGATCGTCTAATTTGTCAAAGCGCAGCCTTGGTCGGTCACCTTCTTGGCTAAAGAGCGATCATGTACTTAACCTAATTATCAAAACACAGCTTTGGCAGGTTGAACATCTTGTCATTCGCTAATAACTGTGATATTTTTGTTTAAGCACAACCTTGGTCAGTGTACTCACCTTCCTCTCTCGCTAATAGCCAGAGAGTAATTAACTATCTTTAATATTGTACTGTATAATTTTACCGCCTTATGTCATAGTGTTTCCCTCCTAGTTTAGCTATAATTTGGTCATTTGTTAAGTTCTACTTACTTATGTAGCCAGGGCTTAACCCCTCAAACTGGACTCTTCTTGTCAAACAATATTAAGGTAAGTAGCTTGTATTTTTATAATTGTGTTGAACTTAAAATAGTTAATACGGCGGCTTTCAATGTCAAGGAGTTTGAAGAGGATCCTGTTAAGGTCATTGATCATCTCCAAGACTGATTATTTGAGCCATTTCTTCTAAGAGCTCAGATACCCAGAAACAGCTAAGGAAGGAATAGAATAATTGATAACCTCATGGATGCACACGTGTTACATTAACATATAAAGCTCAGGAGACACAAGAGGAGGAAGAAAAGCCCACCAAAATCAATTATGCTCTTGCATTGAAACAAGCTCAGATAGAGTTAGAATGAGCAAAAGTTAAAGCTCAAGAAATCGAACGCCAAAGACGGCATGACTTAGCTAAAATAAAATAAAAAATATGACCGTCAGCGATAACATGGCTTAGAAAAGAACGAACCCAGCAACAGTTCTTAACAGCTAAAAGAAAAAATGAAAGAACAAAGAAAGCACGAGCTTAAGCTAGCTAACATTAGAACATAACAGTCTCAGTCTCTTTATGTGAATTGAATAGAAATATTAAAGTAGTTCCACCTTTCATCGACTCTGACCCTGAGGGCTATATCAAGCTCTTTGAAACAACTGCTAATCATCTTGAATGGCCTCTTGAACAGTGGCTTTGGCTTTTACAACAATAACTAACCGTCAAAGTTACAAGTGTTTTATCAAGTTTGCTTTCTGAATCTAGTGAATATAAAGTTATTAAAAGGTATTTTGGATGCTTATTCAATTACAATTGAGGCATACCAGCAAGCTTTTAGGCATCTCAATAAAACATCTAATGTGACATATTTGGGACTTGCAGCTGAGATGCTTAAAGCTTTTGATATATGAGTAAAGAAGGCCGAAGTAACTGCCTTCAAGGAACTATGTACTGTAATTATATCTAAATAATTTAACAGAATAATCTTATCTCCCTGATGATATACCTAGCAGACCGTAAAGAAATGGATCTCATAAGAGCAGCTATTTTGGCTGAGGAATATCTCCTCAAATGTAAGAGTGTAACCTGCACACAGACTAAACCAGCTACTCATGTAAATTTTCCTCAGGTTGTAATTTTGTGACTCATCCTGTTGCTCCCTCCCGTACACCCTTATTTTGTAACTTTTGTAAGAAAGAGGGACATACTACTGAATTTTTTATTGATCCATATTGCAAGCAGTCCCAATACTATAGGCCTCCCACTTCAGCGTTTACTAAACCACTTGTAAAACAAGACAAGACAGAGAAGCCAGTGTCTCAGGTTGTTCAGGCTTCGGACCCTCGTGACATTTTTGCTGCCTGCAAATCACATGGTGAAGTAGCATTGACTGACATGGCAACAAAGGTTTCAGTGATTATACTGAGAGATACTGGTGCCTATCAAAGTCTTATTCTCAGGGGGTGTTCACCGGGAATTAAGCATAACCTTACAGGAAATCAAGTGCTACTGCATGGAATAAGTTCAATTGTGCCAGCTATGGATATAGCTAAGGTGTATTTAATGAATGATAGTTGTATTGGCTTGGTAGAAGTTGGTCTTGTCAATTACTAGTCAGTGATATACGTTACTTCTCTCCTTAGAAATGATCTTGTTGGTATTGCTATAATTGCAAACGTATTAGGTCGAAAAACTCCTATACAAGATTTTTCTACTCGTGAACTAGAGCAAGAACAACTTGACTTATTCTCTGCTTGTGTTACGACTCGTCTTCAATGAAAGATCATACTTTGGAAGTTGAGAACCCCTCTTCTATCAATTTTGAGTTCCAGAGTATTTAAAACGAAAATTTGATAAAAGTCCAAGCTCAGGAAGCCACCCTTGTACATTGCTACAATCAAGCAATCCTGAGTAAAGACTAAATAGTCAAGACTCCCTCATTTTATTGTGATCAAGGGGTACTCATAATATGTACAGACCTCCTCAACTGACTTCAAATGACCAATGCGCTGATAAACACCAGATAGTTGTTTCTCTCAGTCAATGTCCATCAATTTTCAGACTGAGTCATGATGGTGTTCGAAATATTGCCTTTTACAAATATTACTACAAGATCTTGGAAAATATCACTTTGCCAAATTTAGAGAAAAATTTTGTTGACTTTGTGAAACTTGCCATGTTTGCCAAATGATTGGTAAGGCTAGTCAGTCTATAAGTCAAGCTCCTCTTCACCCAATTCCTATAATCACTGAATCTTTTAACTCATTATTAAATGTATAATTTCCTTACCTCACACTAAGAAAGAACAGCATTATCGTTTAACTGTTATATGTCACACAACAAGATACCTTGAGGTCTTTCCACTGAAAAGTATCTCTGCAAAGAACATTGTTAAACACCTGACAAATTTGTTTACCTATTTTGGAATCCCAAAGATTTTTCAAACAGACCGTGGGACTAACTTCACTAGTAATCTCTTTGAGGAAGTTTGAGAGAATTAGGCATTGAAAACAAGCAGCCAAGTGCTTACCATCCTGAATCAGAACGAGATCTTGAACTGAACTATGGCCCTAAGCAATAAAAAATATAGAATAAAAATTATTGCTTAGACCAGTGGTTCCTAAACTTTTCACTACCAAGGACCCCTTTTATTTAAATGATTTTTTCCCCGGACCCAAGGATATTGAAACGTTTGTCAACTTAACATGCTGCTCTAATAAACTAGCAACAAACTCCTCTTATCAGAAGCTAGATTAACTTCTGCAGAAAGACATATGTAAATGAAAAAATGGGAAAATATATAAAACATATAAAGAAAGAAATACAGAACAGAACAGAGCAGTAAAAAAATACTTTATCTTAATCTCCTTAATGAGATGGGTGATGCTGTTTTGCTGCTATGTTTTCAATTTCAGATTCAATGGCAGACAGTTTTAAGCTAAGATCAGGTTCCACATTCATCCCATATCTGCATTTTTATTTTATGTAAATGAGCTGTGAGAAAGCCTGCTTGCATAAATAAGTAGTAGGGAATGGCATTAGATATATCAGGGCCTTGGTTGCCAGTTCTGGGTACTCATTTTTCAATAGTAACCAAAAGTCTGTTAAATTGTAACGGCTGAAACGTGATCTTAGTGAAGTGTCACATGAAAGTTCAACAAGACTATTTTCTTCTTTTGCTGTTAATTCTTTTACATTTTTTACATTTACATGAAAAGGATCCCTAATCCACTTGTTATTACCATCATGAGGAGGAAAATAATCCTTAAAACTGATCTTTAAACCTTGCAAATGCTGAATAAAAAGGCTTCTTATTTCTTCAGAAATATTTTCTTCAGAAGTTCCAAGAAAGTCATAAAGTGTCGGAAAGGATTTAAACACACCACTATGCAGACGTTCAGACCACAATTCTAATTTCTTGATCATGGCTTCCACTTTATCTTCAACTTTAAAAATAGTTACGGATCTCCCTTGTAGGCTCAAATTTAGGTTATTCAAATAAGTAAAGATGTCAGACATGTATGCCACAATAGCTAGCCACGAAAAGTTATTAAACCATTCTCTCCCATGAAATGATTTACCATGAAGAAATAGTTTTATTTCATCACACAACTCAAATATGCGGGTAAGTACTTTACTGCGGGACAGCCACCGCACTTGAGAATGCAAGAGCAGTTGTTCATGAGCGCTACACTTCTCCTCACAAAGATGACTAAAAATGCGAGAATTTAAGGGCTGAGCTTTTATGAAGTTAACTACTTTCACTACTTCATCTAGAGTCGTCTTCAATTTTTCTGGCATTTTCTTTGCTGCCAACGATTCTCAATGTATGCAGCAATGAGTCCACTTGACATTTGGTATTATAGCTTGGATTTTTGCTTTGAGTCCTTTGTACTTTTCCGACATTGCGGGAGCCCCATCAGTACTGACTCCTACACACTTTGACCATCCAATCTCATTAGCTATTATAAAATCATTCAAATTATTACAAATAGACTAACCAGTTGTATGTGTTAGCAATGACTGGCAAAAGAGAAAATCTTCCTTAATTGTACCGTCAAATTCATATTGTATGAATGCAAGTAAATCAGCACTGTTAGCAACATCTGTACTTTCATCTAATTGTAAAGAATAATACGGACTTTTAATCACTCTCTTCACTAGTTGATTTTTAACACTGTCAGACATGTCTTCTATTCGCCGCTTGACAGTGGTGTTTGACAATGAAATGAGATCAAGACTCTTTGATACTTTGTCTCAATGCATCCTAGAGGCCATTGCTTTGGCAGCAGTCAGAATTAGTTCCTCTGCTATTGTGTGTGGTCTTCCACTCTTTGCTATTAAAAGAGAAACATCATACGAAACACACACAGCATTCTTATTATCACCCCCGGTTGCTATTTTTTCTATAATATTTTGTCTTGAAAGCCGTTCTTCCCGTCTTCTTTGAAAATATTCAACAGGTTTGTTAGTATGCTTCTTATGCTTAGTTTCAAAATGCCGGCGAGTTTGGCTGGCTTCATACTTTCATTGGACAATATTTCATAACAGAGAACACATTGTGGTTTCTATTCAACTTCACTGCCTCTACATATAAATCCAAAGGATATGTATTCATCACAGCATTTACGGTTTTTGTGTTTCAACTGATGAGTCAGTGTCTTTTCACTTAAGCTTGTCGCACATTCACCTTCTATGTCACTACTGTCTCGTTTTAACATGCTTCAGGTTTTTAACCACCGATCCATCATACGATCAGATATTTACAATAAATAGTCACTGATGTAGTTAATACAACTAAATATTAAGGTTCGGGAATCAAACACAGTTGCATTAACGTTTGGATGTAACTGAAGTTCAAAACGTGAAGACGGTGAAGGAAGAGCGAAGTTGCAGCAATCAGTGTTCAGAACTTCAGCTCAGACTGAGCTCGCACCCCACAGTCCGACTGTATGTGTTCAACACATGACAGGTTGGTAATCTCACACATATAAAAGCTTCGGTCCTACCGTACTGTGATTGCCTGACATCCGACATGTCACATTCATGTACAGTGTTAAATGCATAAAAAACTAAAGAGAGAAAGATAAGAAAAATAAATAAATTATATAATCAGGAAATATTTATTTTTAATATTGCCATAATTATGAGAGATGGGTACGTTACGTTGCCTTTGTATAACTGCATTATTATTTTTTTCTATTAATATGCTTATTCACTTACATATATATATATATATATATATATATATATATATATATATATATATATATATATATATATATATATATATATATATATATATATATATATATATATATAGAAATATATATATATATATATATATATATATATATATATATATATATATATATATATATATATATATATATATATATATATATATATATATATATAGAAATATATATATATATATATATATATATATATATATATATATATATATATATATATATATATATATATATATATATATATATATATATATATATATATATATATATATATATATATATATATATATATATATGAATCATTTTTTTACCCCGACCGGGACTCGAACCTAGGACTTATAATTACTAAGTCAAGGCACTACCAACTACACACCACAGAAGGTATAAAAGGAATCCAACCTTATAGCTTATATCTGCTATACTTAGGGATGAACGCATTCCATCTGAATGCCACTATGTTCATATTACAGATTCCCCAACCTCACTCGTGGCTTCATCTTAGCATTTAATTCAATTCCCAATCTCATTTGGGTCATACAATAACCAAGCAAGCACATTACATATATGAAAAAATGAATCATTTTTTACCCCAACCGGGACTTGAATCTAGGACTTATAATTACTAAGTCAAGGCGCTACCAACTACACACCACAGAAGGTATAAAAGGAATCCAACCTTATAGCTTATATCTGCTATACTTAAGGATGAACGCATTCTATCTGAATGCCACTATGTTCATATTACAGATTCCACAAACTCACTAGTGGCTTCATCTTAGCATTTAATTCAATTCCCAATCTCATTCGGGTCATATAATAACCAAGCAAGCACATTACATATGTGAAAACATGAATCAATTTTTACCTGACCGAGACTCGAACCTAGGACTTATAATTACTAAGTCAAGGTGCTACCAACTACACAACACAGAAGGTATAAAAGGAATCCAACCTTATAGCTTATATCTGCTATACTTAGGGATGAACGCATTCTATCTGAATGCCACTATGTTCATATTACAGATTCCCCAACCTCACTCGTGGCTTCATCTTAGCATTTAATTCAATTCCCAATCTATTCGGGTCATACAATAACCAAGCAAGCACATTACATATGTGAAAACATGAATCATTTTTTACCCCGACCGGGACTCGAACCTAGAACTTATAATTACTAAGTCAAGGCGCTACCAACTACACACCACAGAAGGTATAAAAGGAATCCAACCTTATAGCTTATATTTGCTATACTTAGGGATGAATGCATTCTCTCTGAATGCCACTATGTTCATATTACAGATTCCCCAACCTCACTCGTGGCTTCATCTTAGCATTTAATTCAATTCCCAATCTCATTCGGGTCATACAATAACCAAGCAAGCACATTACATATGTGAAAACATGAATCATTTTTTAACCCAACCAAGACTCGAACCTAGGAATCTGTAATATAAACATAGTGGCATTCAGATAGAATGCGTTCATCCCTAAGTATAGCAGATATAAGCTATAAGGTTGGATTCCTTTAATACCTTCTGTGGTGTGTAATTGGTTGCGCCTTGACTTAGTAATTATAAGCCCTAGGTTCGAGTCCCGGTCGGGGTAAGAAATGTTTCATGTTTTCACATATGCAATGTGCTTTCTTGGTTACTGTATGACCCGAATGAGATTGGGAACTGAATTAAATGCTAAGATGAAGCCACGAGTGAGGTTGGTGAATCTGTAATATGAACATAGTGGCATTCAGATAGAATGCATTCATCCCTAAGTATAGCAGATATAAGCTATAAGGTTGGATTCCTTTTATACCTTCTGTGGTGTGTAGTTGGTAGCGCCTTGACTTAGTAATTATAAGTTCTAGGTTCGAGTCTCGGTCGGGGTAAAAAATGATTCATGTTTTCACATATGTAATGTGCTTGCTTGGTTATTGTATGACCCGAATGAGATTGGGAATTTAATTAAATGCTAAGATGAAGCCACGAGTGAGGTTGGGGAATCTGTAATATGAACATAGTGGCATTCAGATAGAATGCATTCATCCCTAAGCATAGCAGATATAAACTATAAGGTTGGATTCCTTTTATACCTTCTGTGGTGTGTAGTTGGTAGCGCCTTGACTTAGCAATTATAAGTCCTAGGTTCGAGTACCGGTTGGGGTAAAAGATTATTCATGTTTTCACATATGTAATGTGCTTGCTTGGTTATTGTATGACCCGAATGAGATTGGGAATTGAATTAAATGCTAAGATGAAGCCACGAGTAAGGTTGGGGAATCTGTAATATGAACATAGTGGCATTCAGATATAACAAACAAACAAACAAACAAACAAACATTTATTTCCATTTTGTACAATGGTTATTCAACATTAATAGTAACTTATAAGTAGACATGTAATTAAGCTAATAAATAAGAGGGTTAGACATATAGTTAAATTAAATGTAGCTTTCATAGAAAATAATAATGCTGTAATAAAAATGTTAACAATAATGTTAATAATAAAGTAGTAAGTATGCCACTAGATACAGGATCGTTATTATCGGCATCATTTCCATATTTGTTTCCTTACAATGAGAATAATTAGTTCTTAATGAGCAGCAACTATTTGTTAAAAAGAAAACTATATAGTTTGCCTTTGAAAGCTGTGAAGGTGGATGTATTTTTAAGATGCTCTGGAATATTATTCCAGAGTATTGGTCCTTTGATAGTGATCATCTTTGAACCTGCTTCTGTGTTTGTTCTGTGAATAAAGAGCTCACTGCTCTGTCTTGTGTTGGTTCCCCTTATATCCCTGACTGTTTTTAAATCAAATAGCCAGCTAGGATAATGATGGTCCAAAATTTTGAATACAAAAACATAAATAGCATAAGCGACCTTATTTTCTGCCTGCAGCCACCCAAGTTTATTGAGAGCTGGTGTGATGTGGTCATATTTTCTTATTCCTCCCAGGGCAACTCGAGCTGCAAAATTAATAAGCTTCTGTATTCTGTTTATCTGAGTCTTAGTGGTAGCTCCCCAAACAGTTGTGCAGTAATTAATGTGACTTAGGGCTAGAGATTCAACAACAGTTATTCGAGTGGTAGTCTCAAAATTGTCTTTTATACGTGATAAGTACATTAATGTTCCTGTAACCTTTTTGCATACTTTATCTATGTGGGAATCAAACAACATGTGGTTATCAAAGTGAATTCCTAGGTTTATGACTGTTTTGCTAGGTGTGATAATATTGTCGCAAAAATTAATTGTTGTGTTTTCTGGAATTTGTGCTATGTGGAACCTTGAACCAATAAATATGCACTGTGTTTTACTTTCGTTAATTAACAGCCCAATTTCTTGAAAATAGGTTTTAATTTTTGACAGAGTGTTTTCTGCTCTTAAAGTTAGCTCTGGGAGATTATTAATATCACCACTAAGGAGTAGTTGAGTGTCATCTGCATATTGTACGACTAGACAGTCAGAAATGAAAGAAGATAGATCATTTACGTAAATGGAGAAGAGGATAGGACCAAGTACTGATCCCTGTGGAACACCAAATGATGCATTTTTTGGCACAGAGATAATGTTGTTAAGACGTATGGACTGTTTACGATTAGATAGATACTCGCTAAACCAGCTTGGATCAATATTTAAGTTAATACATTTACTTAAAAGAATATCATGGTTTACACTGTCGAAGGCTTTTGATAAGTCTAATAATACTAGCAAAGATATTTTTTTCATATCTATATTATTATATATACTATTCGTAACTTTAAGCAGCGCAGTTTCCGTCGAGAGTTTTTGTCTGAAACCATGTTGGTTAATCGTTAATAGTCTATTTGATTCTAAATATGACATAAGTTGGCATGCAACAATTTTTTCTAATATTTTAGAGAAAATGGGTAGCAGGGAAATGGGACGATAGTTTGTCACATCTTCTCTGTCCCCCTTTTTATGCAGAGGTATTACATGTGATATTTTCCAAGAGTCAGGAAACTTTTTAGTAACAATGGAAGTGTTCATAATAGTTAGAATATAGGATGCAATCCTGGGTAGAGCATCTTTGATGAACTGAAATGGTATACCATCTGAACCATAAGAGCCAGAGTTTCTTAGGCTCTTTATGGTAAGAATTAGGGTAGCACAATCGATAGGATTTATCTTGAAGTACTCTCTTGTGTTTCATTGGAAGAATTGTCATTTAAGCAATTACTCATATACACTGAGTCAATGTTTTCTTGAGTTTTTTCATATGTATTTTTGCCAACGTTAGCAAAATAATTATTAAAGTTATCTGCTTTGTCTTTCAACTCCGTAATGTTTTCATAACTTTCCGAGGTACTCTTTTCATTTGGTATCATGCTTCTTATCACTTTCCATGTTGCTGCTATATCCTGTCTAGAGTCATTAAATTGTTTTTTGTAAATCTTTTTTACTTACACTGATGAGAGATCTGACACGTTTCTTTTCTGTTTTATAACGTTCTCGGAGAGTCATATCATATCTATTCATTTTTAGCTCTTTTTGTATTTGATTTCTGATTTGCATTGCCTCTTTGATGTCATTAGTTAGCCAGGGGGCTGAGGGGCGGGTTATTTTTCTTGTTACAATGGGTGCACAACTATCTAAGCATTCAAGGAAGACTTTTGTTAAAATCTCAACCTGCAAATCGACGTTATCTGTGTATTTAATTCAATTAAGTGCATTTGTGTTGTTGATTAATGTTTCGCAAAATATATCAGGCGAGTAATTTTTTAGACACCGGAATGTCTTGAGGAGAGGCTTCCTTTTCGGCTTGTTTATGTTTAGCATAGCAATGTTCAGCTCGTGGTCTGCAATTGGGCAGGGAACTACGTCCCAATAGGGTATACTTTCCACTTTATTTGTTATTATCAGATCTATAAGAGTCCTAGAATTAGGGGTTATGCGGGTCGATTTTGTCACTCTTTGTGTTAACTTCACAGTGTTGATCACCCTTTTCATTTTGTTATCTGCTGAGAGCAAGTCATCATTAAAATCACCAAGTATGTATATGGGTTTATGACGCACACAGATATTTCTGAATGTTTCTAGCAGATGATAGAATGAACTGGTAGGTGCTTTAGGGTGACGGTAAACACACCCTACAATGAAAGATGGAAGTTTCTGATACTGCACAGTGATCCATAAATCTTCGAGCTCCTCAGTTTTTTCTAAACCTGTGGTTATTTCTGATGCACTAAGATAATTTCTAACATAAATACAAACCCCACCCCATCGGCCATGGTCATTGCGAAATATTTTAATCTCTGGGATATTCACATATTTATTTTCAGTTGTAGGAGGAAGCCAAGTTTCACTTACACAGAGGATGTCTATGTTGTAGTCTTTTGTTAGCATTATAATTTCCTCAAAATGAGCGAGCAGGGACTGAGCGTTCACATGTACTAATGTTACATATTTACCATGTTTCATTGGGGTGGTATCCATAGTCATAGTTGTAGTTTCGACTGTTTGATTCTGCTGGGAATTCATCATTGTAGTGTGTTCTGGGGTTAGCCCATGGATCCTGGTGTCTGTACCTGCCGTTGGATGTGTAACGCTGGTTTGAGTACGTGCCGTAGTATGATCGGGCCTTCCCAAAGTTTGTATGCCTAGGTGAGTGTCTAGGGTTGTAAGAGCCATCACTCCAGGAGAAGTCTCTTGTGCGTGGACGGCGATAAGAGAGGTTTGTATCGTGTCTCTTTCTGTAGTCTCGCGTATAGGGGATTGTTTCATTAGCTCTTTGCTGTTTATTTTGGTATGACTGTAGTTTGGGATATTTTGTAGAATACCCAGGTTGTGTCCATTGTTTGCCCCCACGAAATGGCTGGACAATTGTGCCTGTAGGCCATTGATTCAGTTTGTAAGGCACATATTCAAATCCTTTCGATATCATTATTGTGAAAGAAACCCAGTTTGGTTTGCGAGAAAGCTCCTTAATCAAGACCTCTTCAGAAGGAATGCCTTGATTTGTCAATGTATTACGTATCTCTCTCTCAAAGGGGTTGCCAGGAATGCGAATATATATTTGAGCTGTACCTCTTGCACTTGCATTATAGGGCAACTGTGGCTGTGGGGGAGAGGGCTTCGATGGAATGTTTAGAATAGAGACTGCTGCTATTTTGTCTTTTCTGTTTTCTTCATTGTTTTGCAGCCTATTGCTGGGTTGGTTATTTGTGCTGGAAGGTGTAATATGGTTGTCCTGGTTAGTGATAGTTGCTGTGTTGTTAGGACTAGTTGAGATTGACTCTATATCTTCTTCGCTGTTTTGCAACTCTTTACCAGGTTGGTTGTTTGTGCTGGGAAGAATCTTGTTCTGGTTAGTGCCTGTTGTTGTATTGTTGGTAGTAGTGGGGAAGGACGCTGTTGTTTCATCACTATTTTGTAACCTGTTACTGATTTGATTATTTATGCTAGATGGTGTATTCAGGTTGTCTTGATGACTATCACTTTTATCTGGATCTACCTCTTCTTCACTACCACTGTCACATTCGTCTCTCAATGCACTGAAGGAATTATGAGTAGAGACAGAAAACCTAGTTTGCAAAACCTGAGGGTTGTTGATAGAAGGGACATCATCGTTGTTAGGTGACAGCACTGAACTGAGAGGTGGAGATGTTTCTAATAGGAGTTGCAACCTAGAATTATCTCTTTTAAGTAGGACAATGTCAGATTCTAGCAAACCCACCTTGTGTTGTAAGGCTTTCACCTTTTCAGCATCTGCTTCCAAAATTTTCACCTTATCTGCAAGACTTTCTATCATTCGATGTAGGTCTCCTAGGTCGTGTGTTTTTTTAGACTCTATGGATTTTACAACCGAAGTTTGAGGTTGAAAGAGTTTGTCAAGTTCACCATTCATTGAGATATTCAGGACACTTGCGCTAAAAGTTATTATGTTTGTAATTATCTCTTTTTTTACTCGTTTTCTTATGATGTGTTTACCACTGTATTGGGGAAAGAGTTCCACTACCTTCGAAAGCAAAAGTTGACTTGTTTTGTACAGATTGACTTTTTTAATTTTTTCCAATTCCCTTCTGATGTCCTCACGTGAATATACGAATATTCTGTCCAGAGATGATATAACACTTCGGGAAAATTATCAGTATTTACACATGTAAGGTAAAAAAGGTCAACATTTTCCAATGAGGACATTCTGGTGTGAATGGGAGGGAAACTGCGGTATGAGGGGAAATGCAGGCTCACCTAGAAAGGTCCTTTTTAGGTCGGTCGCGAGAGGTTGTGGTTGAAATCGGTAACACTGGGAGAGACACTCTCAACGGTTTCTGATACATTATAAGATTATATGAATTTTCTTTGTATCTTTTTAAACACTAAAGTTGTAATAATCACTCTGACTTAAATTTGAAGATTTATATTTCAGTATGCTTTCGTTAATTTTATAGCTGTGCATTTAAACTCTGTCACTTGATAAACGCAATATTATCGGGAGCTCAATGCCTACACATCCCTAATTATAGCAGATATAAGCTATAAGGTTGGATTCCTTTTATACTTTCGGTGGTGTGTAGTTGGTAGCGCCTTGACTTATTTATTATAAGTCCTAGGTTCGAGTCCCGGTTGGGATAAAAAATTATTCATGTTTTCACATATGTAATGTGCTTGCTTGGTTATTGTATGACCCAAATGAGATTGGGAATTGAATTAAATGCTAAGATGAAGCCACGAGTGAGGTTGGGGAATCTGTAATATGAACATAGTGGCATTCAGATAGAATGCGTTCATCCCTAAGTATAGCAGATATAACCTATAAGGTTGGATTCCTTTTATACCTTCTGTGGTGTGTAGTTGGTAGCGCCTTGACTTAGTAATTATAAGTCCTAGGTTCGAGTCCTGGTCGGGGTAAAAAATGATTCACGTTTTCACATATGTAGTGTGCTTGCTTGGTTATTGTATGACCCGAATGAGATTGGGAATTGAATTAAATGCTAAGATGAAGCCACGAGTGAGGTTGGGGAATCTGTAATATGAACATAGTGGCATTCAGATAGAATGCGTTCATCCCTAAGTATAGCAGATATAAGCTATAAGGCTGGATTCCTTTTATACCTTCTGTGGTGTGTAGTTGGTAGCGCCTTGACTTAGTAATTATAAGTCCTAGGTTCGAGTCCCGGTCGGGGTATAAAATGATTCATGTTTTCACATATGTAATGTGCTTGCTTGGTTAATATATGACCCTATATGATATTGGGATATATGATATTATATGATATATATGATATCCACTAGTGAGGTATGGATATATATATATATATATATATATACATATATATATATATATATATATATATATATATATATATATATATATATATTATATATATATATATATATATATATATATACTTATATATATATATATATAGTATAGTATAGTATATATAGATATATATATATATATATATATATATATATGATTGATATATATATATATATATATATATATATATATATATATATATATATATATATATATATATATATATATATATATATATATATATATATATGAAAATTTCAATTCAGTTCACGGACCCCCAGTACTGCCTTTGCTGACCACCAGGGGTCCGCGGACCACAGATTGGGAACCACTGTACTAAAGAATAGGTAAACTCTAGGAAGAATTGAACCATTCTTAGGAACATGCAACAATGCTATCCTCATCTTTCTCCTGATAATGTTCACTCATATCAAAATTTATTTTCTATGTTTAAAGATATTGTATATTATATGCCCAAGCTTAATCCCTATATTCAGTGCGAC
>JAXCGZ010014110.1:0-22500 GCA_037179515.1 Halocaridina rubra | reverse complement strand
CCTGCCCTTTGGGGAATTTCAAGAATCCCAATGGCAGCCAGAGGGCAGTCAGAGAGAGCGACAGTTAGTCAGAATAGTACCAGGGGCACGAATAGATCATAGATTTTGATAGTCATAGGGTGGGGGGTATTGAGGTGTCGAATATGTTAGAATAAATTAAGATAAAGGAACCACCGGTTGTCCATTCTTACCTTGTACCTGTCTGGTACAAATAATAACGTAGTGACGAGAACAATCACGTCAAACTGGTGCCAGCGCAGTACGGATCGGACGCCTGGAACAAATACGAAGAGACTCTCATATCAGAAGAAACCAGTGCAAAGAAAAGAAAATAAGATTGGCAAACGCAGAAATCCAATATCTCCCAATTCAAGAAATGGGTGACGAGGCAAAACACCGGAGAATTCTCGAACTGGAGGAGTACGTGCCGCACCTACAAACTCCTGCCGACGCCGCTCCGTCGAGAAGGAACTTGGTCAACGCTTACAGAGAAACCGACGCCTCAAACATCGACGAACAGCCTGCCGCTCCGAGCCCCGTGGTGACACAGGGAACGCAGCAGGACAAACCCCAACCCCGTGTCCTGGTTGTAAATGCTGACATCACACATAGCCAAAATTCCCGACCCGACTCTTAAAACCGTCTAAAGACGGAATCCTCCCGGCAGCAATGACGTCATTACGATAATCGGGTGTAATTTTTCGTCCGCGTACGACGGAATCCTAACGGTCCTACGTAGCTTAAAAAAAACGAGGGGGTCCTGAACCGTCGTGGAGGGCCTACGATAATTGGCTGCTGCACTCAATAATCTCCGTGATTCGGAAGACCAAATCAGTCGTAGAAGACTGCGTACGACGGGTAAGATCGATCTTCTTGATAGTACACGGGCGTAGGAGAAGGTGTACGCCCGTGTACGATCCAGAGGATCGATCCTACCCAGCGTACGCAGTCCTCCGGGTCTGGAACCGTTAAAAATTTAAAAATTCGCTTATACGTCTGGCAGCGCAGTAAGAAAAGACAGCGCGCGCATGTGTGGTCTCATTTCTGACAACCCAGTCCTGGGCGTTCAGTTTTCCTGCTCCGCTTGCCGCATTTCTTATTGTTTTAGCACAATATTAGTGCATTTCTTATTGTTTACCATGATATTAGTGCATTTATTTTTTCCCTCATATCAAAATATGAATTAATCAAATCCATAAATATGTCAAACAAAATATATGAAATATATTAACATACATGGCCAACATATATTTACTTATATATATAAGTAGCTGAAGTGCCAAATATATAAATCAGGGTTATACTTTCACAAATATCCCATATATATATATATATATATATATATATATATATATATATATATATATATATATATATATATATATATATATATATATATATATATATATATATATATATATATATATATATATATATTTATATATATATATATATACATATAAATATATATATATATATATATATATATATATATATATATATATATATATATATATATATATATATATATATATATATATATATATATATATATATATATATATATATATATATATATATATATATATATATATATATATATATTTATATATATACATATAAATATATATATATATATATATATATATATATATATATATATATATATATATATATATATATATATATATATATATATATATATATATATA
Source organism: Halocaridina rubra (assembly GCA_037179515.1). NCBI lineage: Eukaryota > Metazoa > Arthropoda > Malacostraca > Decapoda > Atyidae > Halocaridina > Halocaridina rubra. Next base: position 20,788 of record JAXCGZ010014110.1, on the reverse strand, counting down.
TATATATATATATATATATATATATATATATATATATATATATATATATATATATATATATATATATATATATATATATATATATATATATATATATATATATATATATATATATATATATATATATATATATATATATATATATATATATATATATATATATATATATATATATATATATATATATATATATATATATATATATATATACATATATATATATATATATATATATATATATATATATATATATATATATATATATATTCCATATATTTATTGCTCACTAGGATCAATTCTAACATAATTATATAAATGGAAAAGTAAGGGCAAATATAACTATACCAAATTACTTTTTATTTGCGTTTACCAGTACATACAACTTACATTTGAAGGATTCTGTGAATGACAAAGATGAAACATTATTACATTATTAAATGTAAAATATTAAACTTAATATCTTCTCAGTATAAAATAATGAAAATGAACAACCCCCTACGAACGTGTACGTTCCCCTACGATGGGTAGGGAGCGTCGGGAGCATGGTTGGCCCAGTCGTAACGGTCAAAAATTTAAATTTCCTGTTTTCTATGATGAGACTTACGTTTGCATATGATCAGTCGTACGCTAAATTACACGTCCAAACTACTACGTACGATTGCAATTACGATCCATAGGAATGCTTAAGCGGACGTATGACGCACTTCCGACAGGCACAGGAATGCACCTTTCGGCTATAAAATCTGCCGGATCTCCAAGGATTGAGCGAAGATTCTGTCAGAACGTGGTTTTAAGAGTCGGGTCGGGAGTTTTGGCTATGTGTGACGCCAGCAAAAGGCGCTTCGAGTCAAAGATTCATCTTTATACTTCAACGGCGCAAATGTAAAAGACCTTGAACGTCCGTCCATAATTCCCGCGGCCGACTTCCTGAAATACTTGGGTCTGCGGATGAGAAGTGACGAATGGTCAAACAGAGAATATTATGAAACTTTTAAGGAACTATTCCTAAGATATTTCTTAGTAAGCCGAAGTGTGACCGGAGCTTTGAGTGAAAAAGCCCCTTGCTAAAAGTACATGTCGCCGGATCCAGCCAAGAAGATGGTGATTCGTCGACTCTACACGAGAGAAGGAAGGAGAACCCCCTCCTCCATTGTCCTCTGCCATGAAGTTCTTCAGGACCACGTCCTTAAAATAGCTAAGTACTTGTGATCTGTATCCAGTGAGTAATGGGACAATTATTAAAAGAAATTTAGGTCGGTGGACGCTGCCATTTTATCTAGTAGTCATGCTTTGACTCAGCCAACCAGCCTATGAGGGGTGTGGCTCCTAGTAAATTAATAAAAGTAGAATTTCTGTACCCATTACTAACATGAATAATTTGTACTAATAACTATAAGCAGTAATAAACTCCATTTTTGTTATTATTTGAATAACATAAAGTAATTGCGTTTAAAGGGTGTTCCATTTATTTGCATTAATGCCTAAATTGAATTTTAAGAACGCGAATGTATCGATTTTAATTGAAAAATTTAATGTATGTGAAATCACTATTATATTAATTTCTTAAGTGTAAGAATTATAGTGAGAAATATGCTTGAATCTGCTTTTAAGTTTTTTTCATAGAACACGTGTGATTTCCAAGAAAGGAATGCAGAAGTGACCAATCGATCTCCCAACCTCGTTATTATAAATATATAGTATTGTACTGATCTTTGATATTTAAAGTACGTGTAAAGTCATTTTTATATTAATCTCTTAAAGTGTAATATTTTGGAGTGAGAAAAGAAAGACATAAATGACAGATCGTTCTTTTAATGTTATTATGATGAAAAAATTAATATTATGATACGCGTGTGGCATTTCATTTAGAAGAATAAGGAATTTTGTGATATTGTTTAGAGATTAGTTTTTTAATTTCGCGCTACGCAGGTGAAAGAAAAAGTAAATTCGAGTGAATTTGTGCTGTCCTGGAATAGGGGAGGTCTTTCAGTGTCACGCTAATGTAGCTTCAAGGGAGTAGAATGTTTGTTTGTTTGTTTTAGAATGGGACCTAGGACTGGTGAGGCAGTCTTGTGACTGTGCGGCCCAACCGAGATTTCACCTTTACTCTCCTTCAGAGGGATAAGGGAAGGGAAACTAACATGTTGTAAATAGAAGGAATTTTACAGAGAGAAAAGGAATGCAAGTTTGAATGTGATATAGCGAATGTGATAGCGAATGAGTATGCCTGACCGGGGGTATAATGGGGGGGTTGCTCTAGGGGGTGAAATAGCGGCAAGCACCGTTAGGAAGCATGATTGGGGAGTCTGAGATGATAGTTCCCCTGCTCCACCGGGTCTTTGTGCATGCCACATCCGAGTATTTTTATGGGAAGTGATGCGCTGTTGCAATATCTATTGGGGAATATTTTTGAGAAAATGATTCTCCACCTGCCCAGATATGGTTGAGATGCCAAGTTTGATTTATTTTTGTTTCGTCTCCTACTCCGCCAATGAGATTATTATTCGATTTCCGAAGATTCCAAGATAGATATTGCGTGAATAAAGGACGTGAATCTATGAATGATTCTTTATTTTTTTTTTTGCTAGCTGCAGTATATACATTATTTGTCTGAAGAGATATGTTAGATTGATAAAAAAAACTTTGCGAGTTTTAGCCATGATAATGTTTATCAAAATTATTTCAGCTTGGTCATAAAGAAAGAGTGTGAGCTGACACGAAATGACAACAAGAATGTCACCCTGCCGTTTTCCGTATTTGAGAGAGCAGAAGAATATATATATTTTCTATATTAATTGTTCCTGTACAACTCCTTACGAGCTTATGAAACTTGAGCAAAATGCATTCTTTACTGTTGTCAATGAAATATACTTTTTGTTTCTATTATTCCCGTTTTTGTTATATAATTCTTTTTGTATTGAATAAATCTTTAAAATCTTAATCCCTTGGATATAATATAATTAAAGAGTTTTGGAAAAGATTATCTAGAGATAATTATGGTTAATCCCTATCATTGTCATGAATTTAAGATTACAATTGATCTAATTAAGATAATTGAGATTCTCAGAGATTATATGTTGAGTTTTAAATTTAAAATTAATAATACTTAAGTCCTTTCAAGATGCTTGTTAAGAAAAATATATTTGTACTTTTGTTGATAGTAGTAGAGATATTGTCACATATGACTTTAATATTTTGCTTAAATTTTCTCAGAGAATGTTGCCTTATAGAGAGTGTGTGCTTCGACTCAACCCTCTGATTTATAGCAAGAGAAAAAAAGAGATTGTCATTATAGACAAGGATGTGTATGCTATTACAGTAAAGTCCTTGGCAATATTAAACAGAAAGGAATGGATTTATGCTTCGAGGTTTTTACAGTTGTACACTAAGTTCTTTTGCTTTTTTTTTTTTATTGTTAATGGGGAATAAAAATAGCCCTATGACAATAAACGTAAAACTCTATCAATAGTCGTTGCTCACGTTTGTTCACTTTCATTTGTTTATTTATTCTTGTATTATGTAGAGATACTCCGCAATAATTTATTTTTATTTTCAGTACAGGTAAAGGAAGGAAGCCCGTCTCACCTGACCAAGTGGGTGGATACCGCGATGTATTTCACGGTCGCCCAGTCTCTCTCTCTCTCTCTCTCTCTCTCTCTCTCTCTCTCTCTCTCTCTCTCTCTCTCTCTCTCTCTCTCTCTCTCTCTCTTTCTCTCTCTCTCTCCCTCCTACCTTTCACTCTACTCTGAGACTGACAGAGGCCTCTTCCGATGCTATGAGCATGCTGCCGTCATTGATTCTGTTTTTGTTTGTTTTTTCTTTCCAGCGAAGCTAGGCGATAATTGTGCCTACATTTTATATCAGTTGATAAAGTGTTGCATGCTGTTTTTGCATAAATACTGATAAGACATCGGTAGTACCGACTTTTGCATAAATATTTTTGCCACAGGTCGCAACTGTTTAGAGTATTGATAGAACTCCCATTGACAATTTGGGGAGCCTGAAAGTTGCTGTTTATGCTCTATCCATATATATACATATATTATGACAGCAGGAATCTGAATAGTAAAAGAGACTGCGTTAGAATGAGCATTACTATGAAATATAAGTACAGAACTCTGTTCTTACTTCCGAATGCCAGTCTCCATTGTATATATATGGCTATTCCTGATTTAGTATTTTTATTTTTATTTAATTTTTTTTTTATTCTTATTATGATCATGATTATTAGTAATGTTATTATTATGTTGACTGTTATTGTTGCTATCTCTCAATGACCTTTTGCTAATTATTATTTTTGCAAGGCAATCAGCAGTAACCTGATGATTGATATCTTTTATCTGAATTCATGCTTGATATTACTGTAGCCACTGCTAATAAGAATATTTCTTTAGTGTTTTTTTTTTACAGCATTTAATGATAGTTCTTTATTATGTCTATAGTAAAGCAATATTATGTATCAGTTACCCAGCTAAGTCCTAAGTGTTTAGGAATCCTAATCTAATGATGTAACTAAATGTGCAAGTAAGGAATATATTTCCAGGCAGCCCCGACCTGCAAGTTCTAAAAGCCATTAGATTTTGTTCTCTCTCAAACAAGTCCCTGTTGCCCATTGAATAGAAACTGCAAGCACTTGCAGTTGCAGGGGAGGCCAAGTATAGCCTCAGATTACCGACGTATGGCCATTGTTGGTATTTGGTACCCCGAAGTCATAGGGAACCTTTCTTACAACTGTATTGGTGCTATAGGTTCAAATTTTCATCCCAAGGTCTGCTTCGAAGGTACATGTGTATTGCAGTACTGAAGAGAAATCGCTGTGACGTTGCAGGTCTCCTACAGGGTGGCCTTAGTCAAGGTCGGCCCAAAGGTAGGACGAAAAAGCCAGGCTGAAGGGGTTCGGAAGATGCATCGATCGCTTCCTTTTTGTCTTGCCAATCTTAGGAAGAAGATAATTTGTGGTAGTGTCTGAACCTGGGCCTGCAGTGAAGACGGCGGAGGAGAGCAAAATGAGAGGTAAACTTGCAACCATTGTATAACGCCTAGTAAGAATTTCATGAGCAAGGAATTGGGAACAGAAGCCTTTTTAAACATCTTAATAACACCTTAGAAGCCACGTAAACGAATTGATGAGATCCCCAGAAAGAATCTCCATACATGTCCTAGCTTCAGGAAGAGAGAAAGGAAGGGTATGGAAAATCCCTAATTAGTTGTTGAAAAAAACAACCCATGTATTAGAACTGAGAAGATGGGAAAGAAAATGTCCCCACCGTCTTTGACCCCTGCGCGAAAAGACAATATATAGTTCTTTTAATTTGTGTCTAGTTTTAAGATAATTTTAAAGTTGAAACTCAGAATCTCCTTTAGATATAGTTTTTTGAATAAGTACCCTTGATAAACTGTAAAACTTGCACAAATCATAATAAGTTGTCTTCTGCTTAAATATTATCATTGTTTTGCTCTAGACATTATCATTGTTTGAATCATGATTTAATCTTGGTGTTCATTAAGTTCTCATATCAGTTTGTCTCTGAATAGTAATTGTATATTGAAATGATGAATGTTTTTTGAACACATCGTAACATATGTTTTGTTTCAGGAGTATTTTTTTAAGGCCTAATTTTAAGACAAATCAATGCCCCATAGTAACGATAGGAGTAGAAATTATAAAACGAGGTTGCTTATAGAAATTACCTTTTATGTTATTGTCTATCGCCTTTTAAACGTTCGTACATGCTAATGTTCTACATGATTCATATATTTACTGTAACTAACCAACTTTTGCAAATCTTTTGAAAAAGGAGAGAAGTAGATAAAGAAAAGTTATGATCTAAACTAACTTGTCATCTTAATTAATGTTTTATAATGATTAGTTACACACTGAAATCCTAATGATTAAGGTTATTTTTATTTCTTAAATATAGGAATATGTTTGTACTAAAGATTGTTTAGAGTTCATAGAAATAGGAATCCTTAGATAATAATTCGGCCCCATTTTTATTGTAAACTAATGTTAGCTAAGACATATCCAAGAGCTCTCAAAAGATAGCCCATGCTTCGACTGAAATAAAAGATATTTCAGTTTTGGTTGGGAGGGATGTCACATGAGTGAAGTCTTGCTGAAGCCAAAATCTGAAACTGTAACAAGTCGTGAAGAGAACATGAGAGGCTAGAGGTCAAGGGTGAAATAGAATACTCTCCCAGTTGTTTATCTGGGTACGGTCAATGGATCCAGGGGGCTTAGCACCTGGCTGGATCCATAGGGCTTAGCACCTGGCTGAACCCAGGTGCTTTAGCACCAGGGCTTAGCCACTCGGCGTCAAGTGCCTCAAGAGTGTGGGAAAGACCCAGAATTCGGCCCTGGCCTAAAACCACAAGTAACCCTATATGCCCTAGAGGGATACCCAATAGCCACACACTGACCTAGAACTCTTCCGTTCTATAGGCCAGCTGAAGTAGCCCATCCCCCAAGAGGAGGGACCTATCTTTGAACCTGAAGGCAATTGGCAGAAGTAGCTTTAGCGACACGCCCTGCCCTCTGGGGTATTTCAAGAATCCCCATGGCAGCCAGAGGGCAGTCAGAGAAAGCGACAGTTAGTCAGAATAGTACCAGGGGCACGAATAGATCATAGATTTTGATAGTCATAGGGTGGGGGGCATTGAGGCGTCGAAGATGTTAGAATAAATTAAGATAAAGGAACCACCGCTTGTCCATTCTTACCTTGCACCGTCTTCTGATTAAAAGTAACGTAATGACCAGTAACACTACGACAAAGTGGTGTCATCAAGAGGGATAACATTATGTCAATAATAATTATAACAATAATAATAATAATAATAATAATAATAATAATAATAATAATAATAATAATAATAATAATAATAATAATAATAATATTAATAAAAATAATAATATCAGCAGCAGCAGTAGTTGTAGTAGTAGTGGCAGTAGTAGTCGTAGAAGTAATAGTAGGTTAAGTAGTTATTGTTATTATTATTATTATTGTTATTATTATTATTATTATTATTATTATTATTAATATTATTATTATTATTATTATTATTATTATCATAATTATCATTATTATTATTATTATTATTATCATTATTATTATTATTATTATTATTATTATTATTATTATTATTATTATTATCATAATTATTATTAATATTATTATTATTATTATTATTATTATTATTATTATTATTAATATTATTATTATTATTATTATTATTATTATTATTATTATTATTATTATTATTATTATTATTATTATTATTACGATCATTATCATTATTATTGAATGAGATTGCATTACTCACATGCTTAAGCAACACACACAAGTGTATTACTTAAGTGTACATGACACATAAAAGGGATATAGATAGAACACGCGACACAAGAAACTGACACTTATTCTTCATCAAAATAATCAATAAATTTAGGTAAATTTTTTATAAAGTTTTTCAAGATAATTTCTTATTTAGGATGTTTTCATAAGGAAACTTGTTATGATTTAGGCCTCTCACATAGATGCCAAGAGCCGCTAAAGGGCAAAGTGCTTAACCTAAAAAACCCCACACCAGGGAGTGAAGCGCTTACACAGAGGGTGTCAGTTGGACGTTAGACCTTGCTGTGGGCAGAACCACGATCTATATAGAAGTCTCCTCCTAAGGGGACGGGGAACTGTGAGGTGTAGCAATTGTAGGAATGGGAACTTTGAGGTTCTAAATAAGTGTATGGTTTTAATAAACAACTGAAGAAAAGATGCATATCGGTTATCACCAACCGAGCTACCAAACCTAAAATAATATATGAAGACAGGCCAGTGTTCTTTGGCTTTATCGTGTGTAGAGGAAGGACCCACACGTCAGTGGTGATCAGCTTGGGATGAATCCACGCCAAAATTAAAGCGAAGAGACAAGAAAAAAGTAATATTAATGCATATATGGAAGAAATGTTAGAGGTAGAAAAGATTCGTCGAATGAAGAAACTTCTAGATGCTTACAAGTAAGCGTCGCCAAGAAAAGCGCCTCAGGCTCCGATGACGCTCTGAGTATAGAGAAACCTGAGCCAGCCACCCCTCTCCCCCGTCCCCACATAACCAGGATTGGTGGTGTGGGGGTGGGGGGAGCGGGAGTGGGGGTGGGAGAGCGATATGTCATCACCCGCACCCCCTCCTGCCATGTCCTCCGCCACGGGCGCTATAAAACGCTCTCATCATAAACCAATAAATGGCTGGAAGAACCTGGAGAGATTTGCAAGAAATAAATGGTAACTTGTATGTCAGTAAATGTAATAGTAGTGCAATTTATTTCTTCACCATGGCTGTAAATAGATACTTCCATACTATTCCATTAGTGACGATGAACTTATAAGGCTAACAAACAACGTCAAAGTACTTCCAAATTACTTATGCATCAATGAGCTTGATAAGATGATATTTAACCCACTTGATCTAGAAAATGAAATAGATTTGTTTTTGGATAATATGAGAAATGCAACCAACACTTTTTCAATTTATATATACTTACATGAACTGTATTCAAATTTAAATAAATATAATGTATTTTCGGTTTTGTGCATGAACATTAGAAGTCTTGCAAATAATCTTCAAATATTTGTTGATCAATGTTTAACAGAAAATGATATGTGATGTAATGGGTTTTTCGGAGACTAGGCTGGATAATGATATTGAATCATTGTATAATATAACAGGGTATAATATGTACACTCAGAACAGAGACAGGAAAGGTGGAGGTGTATGTATGCATGTAGCATATAAGCATAGCTCGAGTGTTACAAAGGAGTGCAGTATGATGGAACGATTCATTGAATGTGTTAGTGTACAGGTACATAACAGTAAGGAAAATTGCTTCTTTGCATCTGTATATAGACCACCGAAGGAGAACATGCCTGAATTCCTTGGAGCATTACTAAAAATATTTGATTTTGCAACAAGAAAAAAGTACAAAACTATTTATTTATTCGGTGCTTGGAACTTATATTTGTTTAAAATAAATGATCAAAGAGTAACTGATTTTATAAACATAATGAATTCACATGGCTGCTTTCCACTAACTACTAAACATACGAGAGTAACTGAAACTAGTGCATCCCTAATCGATCATATCTGGACCACAAATCTTGAAGACAACATAAGCAATTACATAGTGTACACCGACATAACAGATCATTTCGCAGTGTACTCCCAGTTTAAAAAAGGACATAAATTTGATGCATGTAGAAAAAAGACATTACTCTGATGATAACATAGCTAAATTTACTAGAGATATATCACATGAAAAATGGCAGCATATCATAGACCTAAATAATGAAAATGAAGCTTTTAATAAATTTCACTGTATATTTAGAGATAAATTTCTAGACTGCTTTCCTCTAAGAAAATCGACTGTAAATAATAAAAACAACAGATGCCCACATATAAATGCAGGATTAAAAAACAGTATCAAAGAAAAATTCCGATTAGAAAGGCTTGCATCAAAATGGCCTTTGTCTTTTGGAACCAGATATAAAGCGTACAGGAACAAATTAGTAACACTACTTCGAGCTGCAAAAAATGGATATTTTCAGGATAAGCTTAAGAAGGAACAAGGAAACAGCAAGTCCACCTGGAATACTATAAACAGCCTAATGGGACGAAAGCACATTAATCATTCAAAGGAAATCATATTAAAAAATGATAATGATCACACTGCTAATATCTTTAATAACCATTTCTTAACTATAGCACAACCGACACAGGAACAACAAAATGTGCAACAAAACTCACAACGAAAGTTTCTTAATAATCCACCGGACTTTTCATTTTATTTGTATCCTGTAACAAGGGAGGAAGTCATTAAATATATAAAAACCTTAAAACCAAATACAGCATCGGGATATGATGAAATTCCATCAAAACTACTCCAGGTCACTGCCCATTTTATTGGTACCCCACTTACCCACATAATCAATCTATGTTTTCAGCAAGGATGTTTTCCAGACAACTAAAATGTGCTAAAGTGATACCTATATTTAAGTCAGGCACTGAAGATGATGAAAATAACTACAGACCTATATCAATCTTACCGTCCTTAAGTAAAGTGTTTGAAAAAGCGATTGTTCACAGACTTATAGAATTCCTTGAAAAGTTCAACCTATTATCTGAAAATCAATACGGATTACGTAATAATAAGACCACTGAAAAAGCAATAATGAACTTTAAAAGTGATGTTTATCAAAATTTGGATAATAAAAACTTTGTTGCAGGGGTTTTCCTAGACTTTCCAAAGCATTTGACTCATTAGACCATGATATACTAGTAGAAAACTAACTTGTGTGGGTATTATGGGAACATCATTACAGTTCTTTAATAGTTACTTGAAAAATAGAAAACAAGCCGTACTTTGAAATGGGAAAGCATCTTTGTTGCAAACTATTGAGAGGGGAGTACCACAGGGATCAATACTGGGCCCACTGTTATTTTTAGTTTATATAAATGATATTGCCAATGCCAGTAATAAATTCAAATATATTCTTTATACAGATGACACCAACCTTCTCTTGCATGATAATAACCTTGACCCCCTGCATTCTGTTTTAAATAGTGAACTAGAAAAAATTAACAACTGGGTCTTTGTTAATAAATTAAAGCTAAATGTTTCCAAAACTGACTATATCTTATTTCAAAATAGATCTGTAGTACACAATATTGGTCAAGTTAATATGAATGGGTATGAAGTTAAAAGAGTTGCTTGTAAGAAATTTTTGGGAGTAATTATTGATGAAAATTTAAGTTGGAAATATCATATTCACTCTGTCTGCTCAAAACTGTCCAAGACGTGTGGAATTTTGTTTAAAATTCGCCATAACCTAACAAATGAGGCCTTAAAAAGCATATACTAATCCCTGTGTTATCCTCATATTATATACTGTTTTTGCATATGGGGCTGCACTTGGCCGCACAATTGTAAGGTATGTATTTGTAACTCAGAAAAGAAGGATCAGAACTGTTACATATAGTGGAAAATATGACTCAACTTCCTCTTTATTCAAGGAGCTAAACTTGCTTAAATTTAATTACTTGATACAATATTTCTGTCTTATTATTATACATAGTGATGTTAATGATAACAGAAAATTATTTAGATTTATTCAACACAACCATGGAACCAGAGGTAACAATATAAATTTGATATGTCCACAGCCGAGAACAACCTTGTAGAAATTTTTTATTCACTGTTTTGGCCCAAAATGTTGGAATGCATTACCAGAAGATTTAAAAACAATAACTGGCATAACTTTATTTAAAAAGAAACTCATACAGCATTTATTTACTAGGCAAAATCATGCAGCTGTTGAATAATAATTAATACAGTATTGGTGCATCATTATGTCCAGGTTAAGGTCAGGCTACTGTTTTGTTTTATTACAAGATAAATATGAGATTGCTATATTGGAGCTTTTGTTAACTATTGCCGTCATACCTTAAATTATGTGAAATGCATATTAAACTGCCTGCCAAGGAGCTCCTGCTCTGCAGGCTAGTGCCTCTGAATATAATGTACATATTTATTCCTGTATGTATACTGAATATTTGGCAATAAAATCTATGACTATGACTATGACTACATAGGCAAGATTCCCTGCAGTAAGAATTGTCCCATGCATTCTGACTCAGAAGAAAAGTCGCTGAATCTTCATTCATGAGGACTGAGAAGCGTCAGTTGGGAGAGAAATTCACCGCGCTTCATGTATATCACCATGCGCCGCACTGTGGATGTGGCTTTGAGATTCAGCACCCCTACCAAGAGTTATTTGTTGCCAAATTCGACTAAGAAGAAACCTGTGGTGGTGAATTGGCGATTTTGCAAGACATTTGGACGACGTCGGCGAGAATATCAGAGAGCTCAGTAGAAAGGAAAACCCCCTCCTCCAGTGTCTGTGGCCTTGACGTTCTTCAAGCAGCATCCCAAAATAACCAAGTACTTGTAATTTCTTTCCAGTGAGTAATAGGACTAATATTAAAAGAAATTGAGGTTGGAGGACTACACCATTTTACTTTGTAGTTATGCTTTGACTCAGCCACCCTGCATATAAAAGGGAGTATGGCTTTAGTAAATTAATAAAAGTAAAATTTCTGTACCCATTACTAACATGGATAATTTGTACTAATAGCTATAAGCAGTAATAAACTCGAGTTTTGTTATAATTTAAACAATATAATGAGTAAATGTGTTTGAAGGGTGTTCCATTTACTTTTATTATTGCCTAAGTTAATAATTAACTAGGCAAAGGTATTGATTTTAATTGAAAAAATTTAATGTATGTGAAATCATTTCAGATTAGTTTCTTAAAGCGAAAACTGATAGTGTTTACAAATAGAATATAAGTAGCAGAGTTTTTATATACTCCAAAATGAGCTAAAGAATTATATTGAGAAATAAATTTGAGTCCGTTTTAATGTCCTTTTATTTTTTTATTTTTTTTCGTGTGTGATTTCCAAGGAAGGAATGCGGAAATGACTTATCAATCTCTCAACATTGTTATTATAAAGAAATAGTAATTGTACTGATCTTCAATATTAAAAATACATGTATGATATATCCTTTTGAAGAATAAGAAAATTTGATGATATTGATTACATTATTGCTGTTTGATATAACGAGTTTTATTTTCGTTCATTTAGGCATTATGATGGGGAGTTTGGGTGTCGCCCTAACGCACCGTAATTGGGTAGTATGGGGAGGACCTAGGACTGTAGACGAAGTCATGCGCCCTCTGGGCTGACTGCGGATCTCACACACACACTCCTTTAGAGTGACGGGGAAAGGAAACCACGTTGTAAATAGAAAAGTGACTAGAAGGGGAGTTGTACAGAAAGAAAGCGAGTGCGAGTTTTGAAAGTGGCGAGTGCGGGAGAGAATGGGTATGGCTGAACAGGGGTATCATATGAGGGATGCTCTTGTGGGTGGAATCGCGGGAAGTCCGTTAGGAAGCCAGATGGGGATAGGGTCTGGGAGGACTCTTCTCCTGCGTCACCCGTGTCTTAATGCAAGCCATACGAGCGTAGTTTGAATGGGGGGTGCTGTAGCCATTGAGATATCTAATCAGAGATATTTTTGAGACAACGTGATTTTCCACCTGCCCAGGTATGACTGAGTTGCAGATTTTATTTCATTTTTGTTTTGTCCACTACTCCACCAACGAGATTATTATTCGATTTTCGAAAATTACAAGAAAGATATTAAGAAATAAAGGACGCGAATCTCTGAATGATTCATTATTTTTTTTTCTAAGTTTTAGCCATGCTAATGTTTGTCACCATTATTTCAACTTGGTCATGAAAAAGGGAGTGTAAACCCACAACAAATGACAACAAGAATGTCACACACTCGTTTCCTGTATTTGAAAGAGACGAAGTCGATCCAGCGCCTACACGCAAAACTCCCCACAAAAGCTAGCTGTTTGAAGACCAGAAGACAAATGTTGAGCGATATTGTGGGTAGGGAAAAAAGAAGGTGGTTAAGTACCTACCCAATCGTAAGCATAGAAAAGAAGAAAAATATATAACTCCCCCCTGTCTCCTGAGGTAATTCTGTTGAATAGTCACTCGAAAAAAGTAAATTTGAGTTCATAGAAGAATATATATATATATATATATATATATATATATATATATATATATATATATATATATATATATATATATATATATATATATATATATATATATATATTATTTTTAATGTACAATTCCTTAAGATATTATGAACCTTAAATAAAAATTCATTCTTTAATGTTGCAAATGAAATATCATTCTTAATATTTATTACTGCATGCACAGAGACAAGCTTTATGTTTTTTTTTCAGATACATGTTTTTTTTTTATATTTTTTGTTGTTGAAAAGTGTATATCATCTTCATATGATAATTGCAACATTTCGAAGAGATAAAGATATTAAGGATTTTGAAAAGCTCATCTAGAGATAATTATTGTAAATTACTGTCACTGTCATGAAATTTATAATTGCAATTGAGCAAATTAAGATAATTGAGATTCTAAGAGCTTACATTTTGAGCATGAAATTTAAAAATAATGATACATAAGCCCTTGTATATAGTTTATTAAAAAAGGATAATCGAAAATTCTGTTGATAGTAGTAAAGAAAAATAGATAAACTTAAGAAATTCTCTTGAGATATCAGCTTTAGTGTAAAATATTTTTGATTTATAATTTCTGTTAAACTTCCAAGAGTTTCATATTTCATAAACTATAATTATCACATATAATTGTAGTATTTTGTATAATTTTTGTCAGAGGTATGTTGACTTATAGTGAGTGTGTGCTTCAACTCAACCCTCTGAGTTATATAAAGAGAAAAGATTGCCATAATAGACAAGGATGTGTATGCTTATTTCACTAATATTATTTGCAATTTTAAACAAAGAAAGAATGGATTTATGTTCTGATGTCTCTTTATTTGTATACTTAGTTATTTTGCTTTTATTCTTTTTAGACCTTAGAAAATGGTTGCAGTTGCACTCTGTCCCCTTGTATAGTTTGGGAAGGAAACAAGTCATAAAAAGGGGCTTTATAAGCAAAAAATATGTTTCTTTTGAAGGAAAAAACTTGACTCAGACTCAGATTCTCTCTCTCTCTCTCTCTCTCTCTCTCTCTCTCTCTCTCTCTCTCTCTCTCCTCTCCTCTCTCTCTCTCTCTCTCTCTCTCTCTCTCTCTCTCTCTCTCTCTCTCTCTCTCTCTCTCTCTCACGTCTTTTGCCCCTTCCATACTGAAACATGTTATTTCTTTATGTTGACAGAGTATTATAATCATTGATTTATTTTTTTTAAGTTCTTTTGCAAATTTGCTAGATAATAAATGCGCCCAAGTTTTATTACATTTGAAAAGTTTATGCATGCTGAATTTGCATAAATACTGATAAGACATAATTTGAACTGATTACCATTGTTGTGAGTTTTTCTGCCACATATTGCAACTGTTTTGGAAAATAAATACGCTCCCACCGACAAATTGGGCAACTAGAAGGTTGATGACTATGATCCTATATATACATATATATACATTATGACTGCAGAAATTTGAATAGTAAAAGAGACTGTGTTAGAATGAGCATTATTATGGAATATAAGAATAGAACTCTGTTCTTGCCTCAAAATGCCAGTATCATTTGAATATATACGGCTATTCCTGATTCAATATTTTTATTTCTTTTTTATCATTCTTATTATGATCATGATTAATATTATTGTTATTATTATGTTGGCTGTTATTGTTGCTATAACTCCATGGCCTTTTGCTGATTATTATTTTTGTAATACTATAAGCAGTAACCAAATTATTTGTATTTTTTATCTAGAATTCATGCTCTTACGTTACTGTAGTCACTGTTAATAAGAATATTTCTTTGGTGGCTGTTCTCAGCATTTCATGACTTTTCTTTTTGATATCTATAGTATACTGATGTTATGTATCAATTAATCAGCTAAGTCCTAAGTATCTTGGCATAATAATCTAATGGTGTAGACGCATACTTTCAATTACCACCCTAATTCCAGGCAGCCCCGACCTGCAATTTTAAATTTTATTTTCATAAACCAGTACCTTTTGCCCATTGGAGAGATTGCAAGCGCTTGCAGATGCAGGGAGGCTGAGTATGCCCTCTGAATTCTTACATATGGCTGTTGTTTGTACTCAGAATTCATAGCTATTCTCTCTTGCATTTGTATTAGCAACTTTAGGCCCTAGTTTCTGGTCCTAGACTCTACTCCAGTCTATGTTCATATATTTCAGCTAGAGGGAGATGCACCTCCATGGGGAAGTGGCGTGAGTGGTGGTCCTAGGACCACCTCGAGATTCACAGCAACGCGAGTGGGAGAGGCTCATGGCAGATATATCGGCGACCTTCTGTTGTCCGGCCGTGTCTTAAAAAAAGGAATTCACGGTACGTGGTTACAACCCGGACCTATCTCAGAGTGTAAGGTGGGGGTTTAATGGAAACAAGGTGCGGGAATAAGCCCAAGACCTAGCAATGATGGGTACTGGGCCACTGGGGAAATGAAAATCCCTACAATTAAAAATGAGAAAGAGAGATAAAAAAAAATCGCCATACATATAATACATTCCATAAAAATGAGAAAAGGTGAATTGAAAATCCCTATTATAATTTTTTTTTAAATAATAAAAAAGGGAATTGAAAATCTCTATAATTAAAAATTTTAAATAATTAAAAATCTAAAAATATCCCCAAAGGGAAATAACATCTTTTCAGCTACGTATTCGAACTGATAAAGATGGGAAATAAAAAAGTCCCCACCGTTTTTGACAACGTTTGTTGGAAAAAAAAAATTGTAGTTTTTTTTTTTTTTTTATTAATTTTGAGATTAAAATTAGTAACATCAAAGACTCCCCAAGAAGTAAGTCTAATATAGTAAGTGTCATTAAAGAATAGTTGCCATTTATTAATTGTGCATGTGTTGAATTCTCATTTTTTTCTCACTGTAATGTGTGGTATATGTTACTATTGAATATTTGCAGAGAAAACATAATTATGTTCATTTAGTTCTCTCCTATATCATTTTATCCTTGAATAGAAGTTACAGATTGTAATTGTGATGTTAAGTTTTCTGTTTAACTATTATCATTGTTTTAAGTCATGACTGTATATTTGCAGAGATCATATCCAACTGTATTTTATATTATCTAAGTAACGTAATTATGTTCATGTAGTTCTCTCCTATATCATTTTGTCATTGAATAGTAGTTACATATTGTAATTGTGAATATTTTTAACTCTTTTCACACCATGACAATTGTTTTTAGTAATGAATATTTGCAGAGATCATATCCAACTGTATTTTATATTATTTGAGTAATGTAAAAGCTTAATTAGTTTTTTGTCTTAAATAATTTTGTCAATGATCAGTAGCTATATATTGCAATTGCGAATATTTTTGTACTATATTATAATGTCTAATTATTGAATATTTGCATAGATCCTATCCAACTGTATATTACATTATTTGAGTAAGATAACTATTTTTATTTAGTGTTTTCGTAAATAATTTTATCAGCAACTACTAGCTATATATTGCAATTGTGAATACTTAATTTTGACTTTTGCCTTTAATTAAAATGCTTATTGTAAGGAACATACTTTTCTTTTGTTAGTTTTTTCTGAATTCGAATGTTCTGTATGTATGAGAATGTCTTTCAGGAGAATTTTAGTAAGCATTAAGAGCATAGTAATTTTGATATTCCTGCAATTTGTTTAGATATTTATATGAAATTGTAATAGTTTCATAAGTCAATTCATTAGATAGTTCTGCCCCGTTTTTTTTTTTTAAATAATGATAGTTAAAAGTTGTGAGGCTCTCAAAAATTGTTTAATGCTTCGTCTGCAATATATTTCAGAGTGGTGGTGGGGAGTGTCGTAAGGAAAGTTGTTATGATTTTAGGCCTCTCACATAGATGCCAAGAGCCGCTAGAGGGCATAGTACTTAACCTAAAAACCCCCCCACCAGGGAGTGGAGCGCTTACACAGAGCACGTCAGTCGGACGTTAGACCTTGCTGTGGGCAGAACCACAATGTAGATAGAAGTCTCCCCCTCAAGGAACGGGGAACTGTGAGGTGTAGGAACTGTAGGAATGGGAACTTTGAGGTTCTAAATAAGTGTATGGTTTTAATAAACAACCATGAAGAAGAGATGCGTGTCTGTTCTCACCGACCGTGCTACCAAGCCTAATATAATATATGAAGACAGGCCGGTGCTTTTTGGTTTTATCATGTGTAGAGGAAGGACCCAAGCGTCAATTTTAAGTTTTAAGCGACTTCTTTGGAATATATATATATATATATATATATATATATATATATATATATATATATATATATATATATATATATATATATATATATATATATATATATATATATATATATATATATATATATATATATATATATATATATATATATATACATATATATATATATATATATATATATATATATATATATATATATATATATATATATATATATATATATATATATATATATATATATATATATATATATATATATATATATATATATATATTTATATATATATATATATATATATATATATATATATATATATATATATATATATATATATATATATATATATATATATATATATATATATATATATATATATATATATATATATTATATATATATATATATATATATATATATATATATATATATATATATATATATATATATATATATATATATATATATATATATATATATATATATATATATATATATATATATATATATATATATATATATATATATATATATATATATATATATATATATATATATATATATATATATATATATATATATATAGATCTATATATTTATTTATTTATATATATATATATATATATATATATATATATATATATATATATATATATATATATATATATATATATATATATATATATATATATTTATATATATATATATATATATATATATATATATATATATATATATATATATATATATATATATATATATATATATATATATATATATATATATATATATATATATATATATATATATATATATATATATATATATATATATATATATATATATATATATATATATATATATATATATATATATATATATATATATATATATATATATATATATATATATATATATATATATATATATATATATATATATATATATATATATATATATATATATATATATATATATATATATATATATATATATATATATATATATATATATATATATATATATATATATATATATATATATATATATATATATATATATATATATATATATATATATATATATATATATATATATATATATATATATATATATATATATATATATATATATATATATATACATATTTATATATATATATATATATATATATATATATATATATATATATATATATATATATATATATATATATATATATATATATATATACATATATATGTATATATATATATATATATATATAATACATATATATATATATATATATATATATATATATATATATATATATATATATATATATATATATATATATATATATATATATATATATATATATATATATATATATATATATATATATATATATATATATATATATATATATATATATATTTATATATATATATATACATATATATATATATATATATATATATATATATATATATATATATATATATACATATATATATATATATATATATATATATATACATATATATATATATATATATATATATATATATATATATATATATATATATATATATATATATATATATATATATATATATATATATATATATATATATATATATATATATATATATATATATATATATATATATATATATATATATTCCAAAGAAGCTGCTTAGAATTTAACATTGACCTGTGGGTTCTTCCTCTACACATGATAAAGCCGAAGAACACCGGCCTGTCTTCATATATTATATATATATATATATATATATATATATATATATATATATATATATATATATATATATATATATATATATATATATATATATATATATATATATATATATATATATATATATATATATATATATATATATATATATATATATATATATATATATATATAAATATATATATATATATATATATATATATATATATATATATATATATATATATATATATATATATATATATATATATATATATATATATATATATATATATATATATATATATATATATATATATATATATATATATATATATATATATATATATATATATATATATATATATATATATATATATATACATATGTATATATATATATATATATATATATATATATATATATATATATATATATATATATATATATATATATATATATATATATATATATATATATATATATATATATATATATATATATATATATATATATATATATATATATATATATATATATATATATATATATATATATATATATATATATATATATATATATATATATATATATATATATATATATATATATATATATATATATATATATATATATATATATATATATATATATATATATATATATATATATATATATATATATATATATATATATATATATATATATATATATATATATATAGACACGCACATATTTAAGTTAGAGAGAGAGAGAGAGGGAGAAAATATATATATATATATATATATATATATATATATATATATATATATATATATATATATATATATATATATATATATATATATATATATATATATATATATATATATATATATATATATATATATATAGACATGCACATATTTAAGTTAGAGAGAGAGAGAGAGGGATAAAATATATATATATATATATATATATATATATATATATATATATATATATATATATATATATATATATATATATATATATATATATATATATATATATATATATAGAAACTAAATACGAGAAAAGGTGGAGATAAAATAAAATCCTAATATATTTTCAAAAATGTTAAAATCCAATGGAATAAGGAAAACTTTGTGTGCCTATTTAACAGCCATTTTATTGTGACAATATACCTCTTAAGATATAAGTTGAGGAGCTGTGATATTGTCGTAAGGACTTAAATCA
>JAXCGZ010014109.1:20000-35480 GCA_037179515.1 Halocaridina rubra | reverse complement strand
TTGTATAAAATCTTAGAACAGCCTATCCTAAAGCCTGTGAGAAGCAGCTATAATGACATTTGTGTACAGGAATCTTTTGTCCTAAGTACCGGGAGGGACATCTTAAGCCCTGCAATAAGCATCACTTCCGTTGATCCCTGTACCTGGGGATACCCCAGGATACTCTGATTTAACAAATCACTCATAAATCTTTTTTTAATGAAAAATATCTCGCAATTTTATTTACTAATGTTAAAGCAAAGGGGACAACCTTGATGGGAAATTTTCTTCTTAAACTGACAGATCAAAATGGGTTTATGATTACATGTAGTGGTGATAACCCGCCCTCTCTGCTCTACTTGAGTATAAAGACATCTGTGATTATGATCAGCCAGTCAGTCAGTTATTGGATGCCCAGACACTGCTACACTACTCTCCAAAGCTGTTGTTCAGGAAACTCTGTTAATTATAATATAAAAGAAAATGGACTACCCATAAAATGGATAGATTTTTAGGCAAGATATGCACCAGTGATGAACTTCATTCTAATCGTGAAACTATTTAGGTGCCTAATCAAAAATATGACGAAAGTTATTTAAGTTATGGTTTCATTTGGACTGAAGATGTAAATCAGCCTCTTCCATTGTATTTGATTTGAGAATGCAGAATGTCAAACGAGTCGATGCTACCTAGTAAGTTAAGTAAACATTTCCAAGCGTCACATGGCAGTCTCCAAGGAAACGACTTATGTTATTTTAAAAGATTACTTGAACAACAAACAAAACAAGCAGTTGTTTTCAAAAGCAGAGCAAGATTATCTGAAAGAGCTTAAATTGCTTCTTATGAAGTATCGGAAATAACTGCCTTAACAATGAAATTTCATGCTATTGCTGAATCCATTATTTCACCCGTATGCAAGTAGATGGTAAAGACTGCTAGGAAATGATGCCGAAAAAGAAATAAGCAATATTCCACTATCAGTGATACTGTTCACAGACGTATCTTGGAAATGTCTAACGATATTGAGGAAGATCTGCTAAGTAATAAGATACAAAATTCATTCTTTGCAATGTGAGTTGATGAATCAATGGATCTAGCCAACAAAACACAACTATTGGCTTTTATTCGCTTTATTGATGGAGATGAAATAGTTAATAATTTTCTTTGTTGCAAAGACTTGACTACCACTACAGAGGGTGAAGACATTTTCCATGTTTTTAATAACTAATTTGAGAAATGGAATTATCCTGGAACTCTTGTGTCGGGATTTGTACTGATGGAGCTCTGTCAGTGGTAGGTTCTAGCAAAAGTCTTGTATCGTTTGTAAAACGGCAAAATCCAAATATTATAGCAACTCACTTCTTCTTGCTCAGAGAAGTCCTAATGGCAAAAACGCTGAGTACTGAATTGAAAGACGTTTAAGATCAAGTCGTTGGCATGGTAAATTGCTTTGTAGCTATATCAGTAAAGTCTCGTATATTCGAACTACTTTGTGAAAATATGAATTCACAACACAAGCGCTTACTTTTTCATACAGAAGTGAGGTGGTTATCAAAAGGTAGGGTACTCTGTCGTGTATTTGAACTTCGACAAGGATGACTTTCATTTTTTAAGAAAGAAAATAATAATAACTTTTGTGAACTTGATGAATGTGAATTTTGGATCCCAGAATTGGAATATTTGACTGAAATGTTCCAACACTTGAATAACATGAATGTATTTATTCAAAACAGAAATGAAAATCTCCTCTCATCTGGCAACAAAATGAAAGCATTCCTGAAAAAACCTAATGATTTGGAAAAGGAAAGCAAGTTCTGGCAGTTTGGAAATGTTTCCTCTGATTAGAAAGGATATGTAAATGATTTAATACCTCTAATAGTGGATCATTTAACAAGTATGGAAAGTAATTTGATATATTATTTTCCATCCATAAACAGTGAGGAATATGATTGGATTTGCAGCCCTTTTATTGATGTTTCAACTGATGACGTCACCTTATTGTTAATAGAAGAAGAGCTGGCCACAATATCTGCTGATTGTAGCTTAAAGATCAAACATAAAGAGATGCCCATTCATCAGTTTTGGATTTCCATCAAAGAAAAATATCCTTTAATAGCTTGTAAAGCAATAAGTATTTTATTGCAGTTCTCCACATCATACCTCTTTGAATTAGGATTTTCTGCATTCACCAACATTGAATATAAAAATAGAATAAATATTAGATGTATTGATGAGGAAATGAGAGTACAGTATGCTTATTGCTTATCACATATAAGGCCTAATATAAAAAAAATACCAAAGCACATCAAGCACAGGTCTCTCACAAGCATATTTGATAAAATATATTGTAATGTCTCAAAAATACATGCTTATTTAAGGAGCCGTTTTTTATAATTTCCCTGTTTTTCAAATTTATGGATAATTTTATTTTATTTACAAATAAAGTGTGCCTCAGAATTTTAATTACTCTAAACGTGGTCCCTGTATTAAAAAAGGTTGAGAAACACTGGTATATACCAAGTTAATGTAGCTATTCACCTGGTCATATATGTGTTGGTGCTAACCATAGGTACCTAGGATATTTTTCTTAGCATCCTGACATGTATTGCATATTATAAAATACATAGTTTTTAGCTATGGAATTTGTATGTTTTTAATTTTTCAGAGGATATCAACATGAAACATGTTAATGTAAAGTTTACTCATGCAATAACTGACCCTTTTCTGGTAATTTTTCTTCATGTCAATAATTTCAAATGTTACCATAAAGTTCTAAGAATAAGATGGAAAAGGTACTTTGAAGGCCTTCCCCAGTTCTCTTTACAAATTTGGCCACTATTGACCAGAACAATATGATATCTAATTTGAATTAAACAAAAATACCTGTATAACTTTAATATTTCTTAAGACTTAGGGATTTTTTGTTAAAAAAATGCCATATGGTAATTAATTATCCTTATCTTCTCTGTTTGATCAAAGGAGAGAAACTCTTGTATACATGTTAATTTTATTCTTTTTTTACTTGATACCATATCCCACTGACACAAGCAGGGGGCTGCAACTGAACATAAAAAGGAAGGTACAGTACTTAGATTTCTCACTCGGGGGGGGGGGGGGACAAGAATGCCTCTTCATTGTTCCCCTGCGTGTCATAAAAGTCGACTAAATGGGTGGAGCAAAGGGACCTGAAATGTCTTTCTTTGTATATTGCTCCCTCTAAGAGTCTTAAAGTTTTTGCTGTGACTCTACTGCCCCCCTTATGGGATCTTGTAAAGATGAGTAACCCCCACAACTTTAATGACACTGTAAATTGTTAGTTGAGGTTAGGGTAGGTTAGGTTTGAGTTGGTTATGTTTGTGTTAGGTTAGGTTTGGGTTAGGTTAGGTCAGGTTAGGTTAGATGACTTACCTTGTAAATATGAATAACTCTAGAGTACCCTTTCTTTTTGTTTTTCTTTACAATATTTGGACATTGATTATCTTAATCTTATTTTACAGAATCTAGAAGAACTGCATGACTGTTTAGATACTTTGGAGGTGTTGGTTTATGAGGCTGGGCTATATTCCATGACTCTTGAAACATTCAACAGTCTTTCTGATGCAGAAAAAATTACGCAGCTTATGTCAACTGTAAGTGTGTTTAAAAGAGGATAAAACTGGGATATTAAATTTTGACATACACATGCAAATATTTGCATGTAGATAATGCTTAACTGCTTTGCTTTCAAATGTAAATATACGGAAAGAGATAAAATTAATTTTTGTGAATAATATCTGTATGGCCATCTTGTTCTGTTTTGCATTTGCAGTGAGTATCATAAATATAGAAGAAATGTAAATTCACATAGTAAGAGACTCCTTTGTATTTCTTGTACAGTATATGTACTTAAAGTGCTTTAATTTTATTTTAAAATTAACTTTACTAAAATTTAGTAATTTCGTATAGTTAAAATTTAGCCCAAGAAGCTAAGAGAAGTGATCGATATATGCTTGGCCTGTGATGAGTGGGTGTGCTTTGACTTGGCACTCCTTACACTAGGGATTGTGGCCATTTTGCTGTATATGTATGTATGTGCAATATATCTATGTCTTTTGCAACAGAGTACTCCAGAAACATATATCCAAAACATTCGGAGGTGGCTAATTCCATTCTTAGCTAGATGTGAGAAATGGAGGCCTGGTAGTGAGAAAAGGCTTCTTCGTGAATATATTGTAGCCACTGCTAAGAACGATCTAGGACTTCCTTTGAAAATATTACAGGTGAGGATCACTCTACATGTATGAAGTTGTTTGTCAGTCATATAGTTTTGTTTTTGAGAAACCATTTTCAAAACTTCTTTTTGGGAGAAGAGCTCTTATAGGAGGTAAGTCACTATTATCAGCCAGATCATGAAAAATGAGAAAGAAAAATTATGAGATACTTACAGGCCATAAGAGAGAACTTAAAGAGTAATGGAAAGAACTTATTTAAGGGAAGGATACGAACATAAGTTTCGTGCTTTCATAAGGAATAATAAGTAGCATACTGTTTGAAGAGCAGTTTTGGCATGAATAGTGCCTATCAGAATAATTAAAAGATTGATAAAAATACTGGTACAGTTGAAAGAATAACTGACTTGTTAATTATAGGTGAAAAGGTGCTAAGAAGAGGGTGGTTGATATGTATTATGGCTTCTTAAAGGGCATTGCCCCTGTAGGCAAATCAAACTCTTTTCCTGTGGAGAGACTAAGGTAAAACCAATATATTGTAGGTAATATTTTTAGACAAATACTAGTATATACTGTGATGGTGTTTTAGCTATGAAAAACGAGTGAATAACCAGTTAGGTTTATTTAATGGAAGGAGTACCTAGATCTATATTTTTGACACTATGATTGTGAAATATCTTAATGTGACACACTTTTAATTTTTGAATGGGATAGAATATTTAAAACCAAGTTTTTTTTTAGAGTGTGGCACTGGGACAGGCAAGAAAATTGTCCACATCAGACCCTGGCACCAAGAAAACTTTTAAGACTAAGAAAAAATATAAGCTTAAAGACTAGGCAGAAATAATGGAATGATATACAATAGGGAGAAGACAGACTGAAAGAATGTTGACTGTAATGCTATGTAACATATGATGAAAGTTTATGAAATTTGATGCTATTCCTTGTACAAATAGAAAGCTTACTGCAGGAAAGCAAGTTATACATTATTTCCAATATAGAGTTCCAATGGGAGAGTGGTGATAGAGCTACATATTTATAACTTGCTTAATTTATGAGAATGGGTAGATTATCGTTAGTATTTAATTTTCTGAAAAGATTCATACATATAATCGTCATGAAACATGGTTTAAATGAATCAAAGTGTGTTCTACTCTTTTAGGACTAATATAATTGGTGTTGTGCAATGTTGAGTTGTGCCATTTTATATTATTTTATTTTTCTATATTCTCTTTTTCCTTTTCCTCACTGAGTTGCTTACCCGGCTGGAGCCATCTGGTTTATAGCCTTTGACTATTTCCATATGGGCTTGTTGCTTAACTTGCCAAAATACTTATAATAATAATTATATTAAGAATAATAATGATAATGATATTGATAATAAAATGTCTGTCTCCTTCCAAACATCAAATGAAATATATATGAAGCTTGTACTGTAGTTTATTATGCTCAATTTAAATTTTATTTTCAGCATTCCAGACCAGACCAGTCTGGTCAAATCATTGCATGTCCTGAAGAACTAATGACCATTGCTCTAGAATGTATATACACTTGTGAAAGAGAAAATCAACTGCCAAGGGCTTTTGCAATCCTGGAATGTCTTCCAGAGAGAGAGTCAGGGTATGTATACTGAATTCAGAATTTTTATTATAAGTCAAGATTATCATACTGTATGCTTGAATCATGCTGGGGGCTGTGGTAGCTCAGTGGTAAAGCTCACGAGTCAGGAACTGAATAAAGCAGGTTCAAACTCACAGCTGGGTGTAATGAAGGGCATCATCAAGTACCAATCCCCAGCTCCAGTATGATTGCATTTACTCCCTCGTAAATGGGGAATAATTGTGACACTTACAATTGTTATTCTAGTTTTGTAACATGCTACTTATTTTTGTTTTAGAATACATATATATTTTGTTCTTATGATGGGGTAGAAGGAATGCCTTTCTTGTATACTGTGCTTTTCATATGAAGTATCTAAAAGGATTAAGGATAGAATATCACTTCCTCACTTAATTTTCATGCATATTTCTGAACAGCTGGTATTAGAGATGAGGGCTGGAAAAAAAAATTATATATATATATATAATATATATATATATATATATATATATATATATATATATATATATATATATATATATATATATATATATATATATATATATATACAGTAATCCTTCGTTTATCGCGGGGGTTCGGTTCCGGGACCGGCCGCGATAGGTGAATTTCCGCGAAGTAGGAACACCTAAAAAAAATTATTATTATTATGTTTTTTTAAAGATGATTATGACACCAGGATGGGACAAAAATGATAAAGTAACACAGCCTTTATCAGGCTGTAAAGAGAAACAGAGATGGAGAGTGTAATGATGCGTAAAAGATGTGTAATGAATATCCAGCTCTCTGCTGGGTCCTAATATACCTCTGCATTACTTTCATGATGTCTATTCCAAAAATTCTCCTTAGATCTTATTATTATTATTATTATTATTATTATTATTATTATTATTATTATTATTATTATTATTATTATTGGCAACAATAATTTTCCTTTGATGATGATTGTGGAGATTATTATTATTATTATTATATTATTATTATTATATTATTATTATTATTATTATTATTATTATTATAGTTATCATTATTATTACGAATTTGTAATTAAACCATTATTTTTACAATAAATAATGTAGTTTTGGTTGAATGAACAAGAGTTAATTAAAGATTTTTTCTTCTCTCTCTCTCTCTCTCTCTCTCTCTCTCTCTCTCTCTCTCTCTCTCTCTCTCTCTCTCTCTCTCTCCTCTCTCTCTCTCTCTCTCTCCTCTCTCTCTCTCTCTCTCTCTCTCTCTCCAACATTCTATTCTACCCAACCCCCCACACTCTCTTTGTCCCAGCAAACTAGGGAGGGGCACTGTACACAGTTATTAAAGTAAATTAAACCAACAGATGTACAAACAGTGATGAGCCCTTAATGATAATAATAATAATAATAATAATAATAATAATAATAATAATAATAATAATAATAATGATAATTATAATAATAATAATAATTATAATAATTATAATAATAATAATGATAATAATCTCCACAATCATCATCAAAGGAAAATTATTGTCGCCTATAATAATAATAATAATAATAATAATAATAATAATAATAATAATAAGATCTAAGGAGCATTATTGGAATAGACATCATGAAAATAATGCAGAGGTATATTAAAACCCAGCAGAGAGCTGGATATTCATTACACATCTTTTACAATCCCTTCACATCTGACAGGCCATTACACTCTCCATCTCTGTTTCTCTTTACAGCCT
Organism: Halocaridina rubra; assembly: GCA_037179515.1. Taxonomy (NCBI): domain Eukaryota; kingdom Metazoa; phylum Arthropoda; class Malacostraca; order Decapoda; family Atyidae; genus Halocaridina; species Halocaridina rubra. The sequence continues at coordinate 27,965 of JAXCGZ010014109.1, read as the reverse complement.
GATAAAGGCTGCTTTATTTTATTATTTTTTGCCCATCCTGGTGTCACACACAAAAAAAAAAAAAAAAAAGGGGGGGGGCAAAAAAATCCGTGATGCACTAAATCCGCGATAGGTGAACAGCGAAATAGCAAGGGTTACTGTATATATATATATATATATATATATATATATATATATATATATATATATATATATATATATATATATATATATATATATATATATATATAGAATATATAAAATATATAATATATATAATATATATATATATATATATATATATATATATATATATATATATATATATATATATATATATATATATATATATATATATATATATATATATACACATATACACACAGTTATCCCTCGTTTATCGCAGGGGTTCGGTTCCGAGACTGGCCGCCATAAGTGAAAATCCGAGAAGTAGGATCACCCTATATACATAGGTATTTTACATTTATATTTACCTTTGCTGTATAAACCCTCCCTGCACTGTTAAAAAACCACCCTTTACTTTATTAATAACAGCGTGCAAGTGTAAATTTATATGAAAGTGATAGGTAAACTTACCGTGAATGAGATGATGATGACGTGACATACTCATATACATAGGTATTTTACATTTATTTTTACCTTTGCTGCATAAACCCTCCCTGCACTGTTAAAAAACCACCCTTTACTTTATAAATAACAGCATGCAAGCAAATTTATATGAACGTGATAGGTAAACTTACCGTGAGTGAGGTGATGATGACGTGTATAGATTCAAGAGGAAATTATTCCGCAGCCAATGACAGCTTTACGGCTGCTTTTTGCGAGAGAAGAACATGGTAATGGGGAGTTGCTGTCGCTGTTTCTTCTTTTGTTGGAAGATGGTTTTGTAAGGACTCATGGCATCGTCGAGAAGATTTCAGAAGGTCACCAAACGCACCATATTATCACCATGTTCTTGCGAGAGTTGTTGGACTGCTTTCACATGTTCATACAAGGCTGCCAGACATTCGAGTGTAAGGCCAGGTTCTTCGATTTCTTCATGTATTTCCTCTGGTTGTTCTTCTTCCTCTTCTTCGCTCGCTGATTTTGTCATTTCCTCCAAGTCTTCATCAGTCAAAGGCTGCAAGTAGCAGTCGATCAGTTCATTCACATCTTCGTGAGTCATATCTTCAAAGCCTTCTCCTCCTAGAAATGCAGCCAACTTCACAGCTTTTGCCACTGCCGAGTTATTGACTTCGTCAGGAGCGAATCCCTTAGAGTCGTAGATGACTTTGGGCCACAAGTTCTTCCAGCTGGCATTGATTGTCTCCGGCTTCATCTCTTTGATTGCATTCTGAATATTTTGAAGGCATGTAGCAATCGTATAGTTACGCCAGTAAGTCTTCATTGAGATTTCTTTGTATGAATCCATGGATTCAACAAGGTTCGCCAGGGCATTTCGTGTGTAGAGGGCCTTGAACGCATGAATAATGCCTTGACCCATAGGCTGAATCAGTGATGTCGTGTTCGGTGGCAGGAACTCTACTTGAACACCGTCATATTCGAGATTAGTTGTGTGGCCGCCAGCATTATCCATCTACAGAAGGCCTTTGAATTCAAGGCCCTTTTCCGCAAGATTAATTTTGACCTGAGGGATAAAGCATTGGTGAAACCAGTCCGATGTGAGGCTTTTCGTGATCCAGGCCTTAGGGTTTTGCATCCAGTCCACTGGCAGTAGATTCTTATTCTTCAAACCCTAGGGTTCTTAGACTTGTATATAAGCTCCTCCTCACGGTCGTCACTGTCGTTGTCGGGTTCGTTTGCAGCGAATGTCTCATACAGCTTCTTCGCCTTTGTTTGTATGATACTGGTGTGTACACTGATGTTCTTCTTTTTGCAATCAGCTATCCACAGGGCCAAAGCAGATTCCATCCACACTATTATCTTATTGTGGGGTGTTATGACCCTCTTCGCTGTTTTATTAAATGAAATAGTTGCTGTTTTCCTGATATTTGCCTCGTCCTTTTTGATGTATCGAACAGTAGATTTGTTTAGGCCAAAATGGCGGCCGACATCCACAAACCTTCATCCTTCCTGCAGCATATCTAACAGTTTTACCTTATCTGCTATGGTCAACATCTTCCTTTACTGCTTAGAAGATGAAGGATGCTTGGAAGGTACCAGAGGATGAAAAAAGTGAGTATAAATAATCACAAGCACAACATATTAAGAAGCGCAACGCGAATGGCACTCATGTGAGTTAGACTGAACGGGTGAGGCGAGACAATGGAAGATGGTAGGAGAACTAAGCTTCAATCAAAAAGCCAATCAGACCCCATGATACAGAACATACAGGAAAGCAATTCTGTGATACGTCGTCTCCCACCCTTTCAGCCAATAGCATCCCATGAACTATCTCACGTAGGTACGAGCCTTTGCGTTTTCCAAGATGCCAATACAGTGTATGCTATCGTACAGTATTTCACATGGTGCAGTACTGGGAGTTATATGTTTAAATTGATGTTTTACACTATTTTTTGCTGTTTTATTATTCTAAGGCTAGGAAATACTTTTTTTTATCAATAAAATAATGAAAATACTGGACATTTTAATATGTACTAGCTCACGTAGGTATGACCCTTTTCGTTATCTGAAACGCTGATACCGGTATTGTATTTTACATGGTGCAGTACTGTGAGTTACACGTTTAAATTTTATGTTTTTCACTAGTTTTTACTGTTTTATTATTTTTAGGCTAAGAAATAAATTTTTTTATCAGTAAAATGCTGAAAATACTGGAAATTTTATCATGTGCTAGCTCACATCGGTGCGACCATTTGCGTTTTCCGAAACGCTGATACCGGTATCGTACTTTCTGTGGTGTAGAGTTACACGTTTATATATTTTTTTTTTTACTATTTCTTATACATACATACATATACCTTGGCTGTATCCCCCTTTAATTGGGGGGTAGCCGACATCAAGAAAGGAAAACAAATAGGGGGATTACTTTGCTCTATGGGCAATGACGAGGAAGCTAGCGACCGTTCAGATGGCACTGCTGGAGTGCCACAGCCCATCCTCCCGGCTCTTCCACAACTTGTGTCACTTCACAACTGCCAGCTCCTCCTACTGCCCCAACCACAGCGCTATCTCTGTAAGATGCAGCCCTGTGGTAACAGCAGATGCCCATCAGAGCCGCGTCACAATCGCTCGCCACTCATTCCTATTCCTAGCACGCTCGCTTGCTTCCCTCACATCCATCCTCCTATCATTCAGTGCTCTCCTTACTCCATCCATCCATCCAAACCTAGGCCTCCCTCTAGCATTTCTCCCATCAACTCTCGCATTCATCACCTTTTTCAGCAGCCTTTCATCATCCATCCTTTCCACATGGCCAAACCATCTCAGAACATTCATATCTACTCTGGCTGCAATTTCTCTCCTCACACCCGTTCTTGCTCTCACCACTTCATTCCTAACCCTATCCAATCGAGATACACCAATCATACTCCTCAGGCATTTCATCTCAAACACATTTAGTTTCCGTCTCTCACTTACTTTCATACCCCATAACTCTGATCCATACATCACAGTTGGCACAACCACTTTCTCATACAAAACTTTCTTAACATTCATTTCCAACCCTCTATTCTTCATCACTCCTTTCAATGCACCCAACACTTTACATCCTTCACTCACCCTGTGACACACATCTGCTTCCACTCCACCATTTGCAGCTATAACCGAGCCTAAATACTTAAACTAATTAACCTCCTCAAGTGTCTCTCCATTCAACATAACATTCAGTCCAGCGCCATCCTCATTTCTTGTACACCTCATAACCTTACTCTTTCCCACATTCACTCGCAGCTTCCTTCTCTCACACACCATTCCAAATTCAGACACTAACTGACACAGCTTTTCCTCTGAATCTGCCACCACCACAGTATCATCTGCAAACAGCAACTGATTCAGCTCCCACTCATTATCATCCCCATCTACCATTCTCAAACCTCGACCACGCACTCGCTCATTCACCTCTCTTACAACTCCATCAATATACAAATTGAACAGCCATGGTGACATCACATATCCCTGTCTCAGTCCCACACTCACTGGAAACCACTCACTCACTTCATTCCCTACCCTAACACAAGCTCTACTACCCTCATACAAACTCTTCACTGAATGCAACAGTTTACCATTTATTCCATATAATCTCAAAACATTCCACATAGCCTCTCTATCAACTCTATCATATGCTTTCTCCAGATCCAAAAATGCAAAATACACATCCTTACCCTTTGCTAAATATTTCTCACATAACTGCCTAACTATAAAAATCTGATCTATACAACCTCTACCTCTCCTAAAGCCACTCTGCACTTCCGCGATCACATATTCTGTCTTATCCCTAATCCTGTTAACCAGTATCCTACCATACACTTTTCCTACCACACTCAACAAACTTATACCCCTAAAATTACTGCATTCATACATATCTCCTTTACCTTTGTATAGGGGCACTATACAGGCAATCACCCAATCCACTGGCACCAATGACAACATAAAGCATATATTAAACACTCTCACTAACCATTCCAATGCAGTCACACCCCCTTCTTTCAACATCTCCACTCTCACACCATCCATTCAGGTGCTTTACCTGCTTTCGCTTCATACAATGCCCTTTTCACCTCCTCTCTTGTAATCTCTCTCTCATTTTCATCTCCCATTACTGGCCCTTGAACCCCTCCCACTGCCACTATAGCTGCCTCTCTATCTTCCTCAACATTCAGCAAGCACTCAAAATATTCTGCCCATCTTTTCCTTGCATCGTTCCCTCTTAACATCTGTCCATTCACATCTTTCACTGTCTCTTCCATCCTCGATCCACCCTTCCTTGCTCTCTTCACTTCTTTCCAAAACTTCTTTTTATTCTCCTCATATGACCTACTAAAATCCTGTCCCCACCTAACATTTGCCAACCTCTTCTCTTCCTCTACCTTTCGCTTGGTTTCCACATTTTTCTCCCTATATCTTTCATACTTCTCCCTACTTTTACACTGCGGCCATTCCTCAAAAGCCCTCTTTTTCTCTTCTACCTTCATTTTCACCCCTTCATTCCACCGCTCGCTGCCCCTCCTCATGCCACCTCCAACAAACCTCTCTCCACACACATCACTTGCATGTCCCACAAAACATTCTTTCATCAACCCCCATTCCTCCCCTAACTCCCCAACTTCTCTTTCTTTAACCCTGTCATATGCCACTCTCAACCTGTCCTGATATTCCTGGCTCTTCTCTGGCTTTTTCAACTCTTCCACCTTCACTATTTCCCTTCTACATCCCCCCACACTATTTCCCCACTCTTTTGCTACTACCACTTTTGCTTCAACCAAAAAATGATCAGACATCCCAGCAGCCACACCCCTGAATGCATGTACATCTTTCACTCTACCAATCATGCTCTTTGCTACCAACACATAATCCATCAATGCTCTTTCTTTCACTCTTCCATTTGCCACTCTCATCCATGTATACTTATTTATTAACTTCTTCTTAAATAAACTATTACCTATCACCAACTCTTGCTCCACACACATATCTAACAGTCTCTCGCCACTCTCATTCCCACCTGGTACCCCATACTTTCCTACAACACCTTCTATCTCTCCATCACCCACTCTGGCATTCAAGTCACCCAACACAACTACATAGTTCCTTCTACTCAGACCATCCACACATCTAGTTAACTCATTCCAGAATTCATCCCGCTCTTCCTCACTTCTCTCACATCCTGGCCCATATGCACTAACAAAAGCCCAACATTCCCTTCCTATCCTAGCCCTCACCCACATCAGCCTAGATGACACTTCTTTCCATTCCACTACATGATTTACCATCCATTCACTCAGCAATAATGCCACACCTTCTCTCGCTCTCCCCCTTTCAACCCCAGACACCCTACCCGTCACATCACCAAATGCCACTTCTCCTTTTCCTTTCATCTTCGTCTCACACAATGCCAATACATCCATCCTCCTCTTACCAAACATATATCCAATCTCACATCTTTTGCTCTCTATCGTACTACAACCACGCACATTTAGACACCCCAAAACTAGAGTTTGGGGAGAAGTTATTCTCCCCTCTACTCCCCTTCTTCTTTGACGTCTCGCAGGAGGTTGATACAAGGGGGGGGATTCCTAGTCCCCCGCCCCGTCCACTTTTAGTCGCCTTTTACGACACGCAGGGAATACGGTGAGGCTATTCTTTGATATTGTGCCTGCCCCACAGGGGCACAATTGTTTTATAAATAAAATAATGAAAATTTGTTTTTGTTTCAATAAAATAATGGAAATTCTGAAAATTATTATTTTTTAATATTTTAATATTCTCGCATATACCCAGAAAAAAAAAATAAAGCTCGCCAAAAACCATGATGCATTGAATTCGCGAAAGGTGAACCGCGATATAGCGAGGGATTACTGTATATATATATATATATATATATATATATATATATATATATATATATATATATATATATATATATATATATATATATATATATATATATATATATATATATATATATATATATATATATATATATATATATATTATATATATTTATTTGGAGAGAGAGAGAGAGTGTGTTATAATTAAGCATATTTCTTCCACATTACTTCATCTTGTGTTGTTTTTTACTTTACCTCAGTATTTGTTAGTACTGACAGTTTGTGCAACTTTACTTCAGTCAGCAAAAAAATATCATAAACCCATAAAGATAAAAAAAATCACTTAGAAACAATAAAAAGTTCAAGAATCATATACAGACACTCCCCAACTTACGAACAAGTTAGATTCCAGAAGTCTGTTCATAAGTGAAATTGTTCGTAAGTTATGTGTAGGTAAAAAAAGTACTGTGCAGCACATACATATCTAGTACTGTACAGTATTTAGGCTAAAGACACTTAACTACTATATAAAGCTTAAATTATACAGTGTTAATGAATTACAGTGATCCTTCGCTGAATCGTGTTTCTTGGCTCACATTTTCACTGTACCGCGATTTTTTTTGGCGATTTTTTTTTTTTGGCGATTTTTGTTTTGGGGTATATGCAAAAATATTAAAAATGATTTTTTTTTTTTTTCTCAGTATTTTCATATTTTTTTTATTGAAAAAAAAACCCATATTTCATTATCTAATTGATAACAAAAATTTATTTCCCAGCCTACGAATAATAAAACAGTAAAAAATAGTAAAAAACATAAATTTAGATATACAGAGTAACTCACAGTATTGCATCATGTGAAATAGTGTCCGATAGCGTACAATGTATTGGGGTCGCAGCTACGTGAGCTAGCATATATATTTATATTTCCAGTAGTTTCATGATTTTATTGATAAAAAAACGTATTTCTTAGCCTAAGAATAATAAAACAGTAAAAAATAGTAAAAAACATGAATACTAACAGTATTGCACCATGTAAAATACGATACCGGTATCAGCGTTTTGGAAAACGAAAAGGGTCGAACCTACGTAAGATAGTACATATTGAAATTTTCATTATTTTATTGATAAAACAAGTATTTCCTAATAAAAAAATAAATTTAGATATATAACTCACAGTATTAAATAGTAAAAAACATAAATTTAGATATATAACTCACAGTATTGCATCATGTGAAATAGTGTCCGATGGTGTTCAATGTATTGGGGTCGCACCAATGTGAGCTAGCATATATATTAAAATTTCTAGTAGTTTCATGATTTTATTGATAAAAAAACGTATTTCTTAGCCTAAGAATAATAAAACTGTAAAATATAGTAAAAAACATAAATACTAACAGTATTGCAACATGTAAAATACGATACCACTATCAGCGTTTCAGACAAAGGTTTCCACCATCTTCCATTGTCTCGCATCACTCGTTCAGTTTAACTCACGTGTGCGCCGTTCACGTTGTGCTTA
>JAXCGZ010014109.1:0-15000 GCA_037179515.1 Halocaridina rubra | reverse complement strand
GAGAGAGAGAGAGAGAGAGAGAGAGAGAGAGAGAGAGAGAGGAGAGAGAGAGAGAGAGAGATATTCACCACCTTGTTTTAAGGACCCAATTTTTATTAAATGCCAGCATTGGAATACCGAGTTTTAAATTTTTTATATTTTAATTGTTTCCCAACTTTTTTTCCTTTTCCTCACCAAGTGGCTTCCCCTTCTGGAGACATTTGGTTTATAGTCTATCCGACTGGGCTTGTTGATTGGCTAATAATAATAATAATAATGATAATAATAATAATAATAATAATAATAATAATAATAATAATAATAATAATAATAATAATAATAATAATATAATCCTGATTATATTTATCAATTTCAGGAAAGGAGGTAATGAAAACTTGGCAAGGCTGCATGATTTAGCAGACGCTTTAGAAGCTCATTTGACAGCAGCTGAACTTCTTAGTAACAATGGGGTTTGTGTCACTCCTCAGCAACTTCGTCAGCTGCAGTCTGACAAGGAGAAAGTTCGAGAACTTCTGACTAAGTTGTCAAGAGCTGCAGCTAGAAGGTGATTACAAGAAAATGACCCTACTATAGTGAACAACAACACATGCACTCCCTGAGAGCTGTGAGAAAGGATGGGATCGACAGGGGCTTTCTTAGGAGCTCGGGATTGTCTGACCAGGCAGCTTAGGAATACAATGAAAACAACAAAGACAATAACATCAACTGTAGTTATTTGTTACTTAAAGACATATATTATTTTGATGGAGTTTTTATTCTTAGATAAAATATCTAACTTGTATTTCATGAGCAACAAAGAGGGATATAGGTGCAAGGGGTGAGCAATCCTATCCTACTTGAAATGTTCTGTTTCATGCCACTGATGAGCTGTAAAAAGGATGAAGATGGGCAGGGTATACTGACACACTTTGCTTTACTTTTTTTTATTTTTGGTAGTTCATATCCAAACTGCAGGTTTCAGAAGAATATCTTGTGATATTACAAGAAATATAGTGTATAACTGTATTTAGTATATGTAACATTAATTAGTGACTCTGTAATAGTTCTTATTTCTGGCACACTATCTGAATGTATTAAAATGAGTGATTAATTTTATGTAATTCCAGAGAACCAAGGTTAAATGACGAAGATTGGCGAAAGCTTCTTTACGATACTTTGGAATTGCAACAGAAAGTTTTCACTTGTGTAGAACCTCAGGTCTGTTTTGAGGTAAGTTCCTTCATACAACCTGTATGGTGTAATTATTTCATCTAGAGAAGGAGTTCTGTTAAAGTGTAGATGTCATACTGACATGCTGGGCCATGCTTGCTTTTTCTTTTCTTTTTTCAATATGGCGTCATATTTCACTGGCACGCAACTGAACAAACAGGGATGCTGTTACGATTAATTATTGTTTACAATCATGAATTAGGTTAAATTTATACAAAAAAGCTATACCTAAGCATGGCCTTATTCTTTTTATAGCTGTTTGAGCTAACATGGCTGTTTTTATGACTGCAACAGAAATCAGTGCCATGGTTGATATACAACCTGTACTTTTAAGAAGATGAATAAGTACATGATTTCATTTTCAAGTCTGTGATGAATGTGATGGAATAAAATTATCATAAGGTCTAGCTCAGACAAGAAATAATCCTTTCTTGCAGTTCCTTTCAAAAACTACTGAAGTTACATGCATATACTGTAGTACATTTTAGCATTAATTGCCTGGTTTCCAGACAATAACTGAGGCTCTGTTATGCTCTGGCATCCCTGAGAGTATATGTTTTGCTGGAGAGCTATTAGAAACGAGGACTGATCGTTCTCCCGTTCACAACCCTTACCTTCAACAAGTCCCCTTCGCTCAGGCAGTGAAATTAGTCATCTCAGCAGCCACACAGTACTGCAACTCCTCTGAAAGTCACACGGATAAGGCAATGGAGCTTGCCTTGTATGTATAGCCACGAATTGTCTTCTTTTATGATATACTTGTGCATATTTGGTAGCTGTTAGATACTCGTAAATATTTTAATAAGAGTGTTCAAGAGATTTGCTTGCAAGTGATATAAGAATATTGTATTTATATTTTTTATTTCAGTATGAGATTCCATATGCTAAGGATAGCATGGTAGCTGCAACTGTAACAGAAGACTTGTACTTTCGTGTTTAAGATATGCTATATATCCTCGCCTCATTTGTCACTTTTTTGACCTTGATATATTTTGAGAGAGGAATTACAAACCCCATACTTTCCTGTAACATAACGTGCTTGTATTCCCAGTTTGCCGTAAGAGTATTGTCTATATACAAAACCATGATCCCTTTTATAAGGGTGGGTGACTGAGTCGGAGTAAAAAATTTGACACTGTGTGTGAGGAAAGTATAGAGGAGGGGATTCCCAGTCCCCTTGCTCTGTTCCTTTTAGTAAATGTTTACAACATGGAGGGAGTATTACCCCCCTTCTCAGAGGGAAAGATTTTAGCATTATTCCATTAAGATAATTCATCTTAATAGTTTGAGTCTATGTAGTTTGTGTAATGCTACCAAGGAATATTGATGGTTTCCTTACTAATCTCAGTAGATGATATTTCACAAAATTTCTCTATATCCTGATCATTAGAGAGAGCTCTACTCATACTGAGTGAAATTGTTGAAAATCTTTGGCTTATTTGTTTATCTTAAGATACATAATATCAGAAGCTTTTGTTTCTCCGTTCCTTTCAAGGAATATTCTCTCTCTCTCTCTCTCTCTCTCTCTCTCTCTCTCTCTCTCTCTCTCTCTCTCTCCTCTCTCTCTCTCTCTCTCTCTCTCTCCTCTCTCTCTCTCTCTCTCTCTCTCTCTCTCTCTCTCTCCCCCCACAAAAACCATTATTCCCCTTAGAAGGGGGTTTGCTGAGTCAAATAATAAATTTGACTCTTTGTGGGAAGAAAATACAAAGGCAGGGCTTCCCAGTTCCCTTGCTCTGCCCCATTCAGTCTACTTTCATAGCGCACAGGGGAACACGGAGGAGCTATTCTTGCCTTCCCACATTTATTAAAATTTAGTGAGGTTTTCCTGGTGTTAGTGAACTACATCTTCATCCTCTATATACAGAGAGTTCTCGAGTTACGTCAGAGTTCTATTCCTGATACGTGACGGAGCCTGATTTTCAGCACAAGTCGAAACACACCTGAATAAGAACCTAGGTCACCCACCTATGCTAACGAGGTAGTAAAGTTCTTAATCTATATCACTTATGCAGTACAGTATTGATTACCTTTACTCCTGTGGTTGGCTTGCACACTGGCAGGGGTATTGCAAGGGAGGGAGAGATATGCTTATTGGGAGGAGAATGCTGGAGAGACTGGGGCAGGTGAGTTTGTAGAGGCAGGAGAATACCTGCAGCATATGCTGGAGATACTGGGGCAGGTGAGTCTGGAGAGGCAGCTGAGGTAGAGGATCTAGGATCTGTTGTTGGGGGCTCTGCCTTCACGAAGAAATGATCGAGGCGAATCTGTAGGGGTGCTATCTTCTTTTTCCCCAGGTATCCCTGTAATACTGCAGGAAATCCATGACCCCTCTGGTGACCTTAGTGTACCTGGCAGTGTTGGGGTCCTCAGCCTCTAACTTTGCCAACCCTTCTTCTATCAGGGCAATACCTTCTTCCATGCCCTTGCTTGTAAATCTCTTGGGCTCTTAGCTTGGCATTTCTTCCTCCTCTTCAATCAGCTGCTTTTCCAGTTGAATGAAGTCCTCAGCAGATAACTTCTCTCCATGAGATTCCAGCAGGTCTTTTACATCATCAACCCCCACCTCCAACTTAAACAATTTACTCAGGGTATCAACGTTTTGTCACCTCAAAACCATGGAAATCCTTTATGCTAGTTTGTGTGAGCTTATCGTGTTTGCTAATGACGTCACGCCTGCCATATTTATGAATGATGTCTTGACGATATGTTTACGTGGGTCAGTTGGCAGAGAGACACAGCTAAGACTTGAGCTAAGGAAGCGACTGTATAGTAGACTGAAGCACCTGGACTCCTAGTTAATTTTAGACATAATAACCTGCCGGTGTATTGGATTCAGGTTGGATTACCTGGAGTTGGTTATTGGTGGGTCTAGACAACTTGTGCTGGTAAGTAAAAGTTTTTATTAACATTGGTAGTAGAACGTGGTTCCGAGATCAACAATGGCGTCGTCCACCAGCAGCAAGTGTCCACCGAAATTTGTGGGTGAGCGGGCCTATGAAAATTGGAGAAAAGATATTGAGATCTGGTGTAAATTAACGGATTTGCCAAAGAAAATACAAGCATTAGCCATTCATTTGTCACTTGAAGGAAGGGCGAGGTTGGCTTCCTCTGAGATTGAGATTAACAATTTGGAAAGTGATGATGGTGTAAAGACATTATTAGATAAGCTTGATGGTTTGTTTTTGGTGGGCACAGGGCAGAGGAAGTTTGCAGCATTCCAGGACCTGTATCATTTAAGGAGGCAAAGTGATCAAGATATTAGGAAATTTGTGTCAGTATTTGAACATTTGTATTTTTATTTTTTAATACCCTAGGTATGACACTCCCAGACTCAGTTATGGCTTTCGTGCTACTTGCCTCATGCAATTTGAGTGACAGTGAGCAGCAGTTGGTGATGTCGGCCATCTCTGATGTGACATATAATAATATAAAATCTGCTTTGAACCGCATATTTGCAAGGGATACTAGTGTACAGCTTGGCACTGATGGTGGAGTTGGAGTGAAATCTGAACCAGTCTTCCTGGTGGAGGAAGTGGAAGGTGACATTAAGGAGGAAGAGGCATTTATGGTAAGAGGTTTTCAGCATGGAGGACGTAGGTCCCGAGGTGGTCGTAGGGGAAGACTGTCAACCAGGTTGAGGGGATACACCCATTCGTCCACAAGTAGAAAGCAGAATCCTCTAGGGCCAGATGGGAAGGTGTTGAGGTGATTGATATGTGACTCATGATTGCAGTGGGCACGGAACTGCCAGATGTGTATGAAAATACGCCTAATGAAGGGGACACTGAGGCAGTGTATCTGTCATTATTTACAGGTTCTGCTGGAGGCATAACCTGCTTGTGCAGTTTTAGGCTTGGGGTGCTCTATGACAGTGTGTGGCAGTGCTTGGCTCCATAATTTCGTGAATAACTTCAGTGATTATGAGCGGACGGGTATAATTGAAAAATTGTCGGCTGCCACATTTACCTTTGCCGACGGGGTCACCATTCCCTCCTTTAAGCGAGTCACTCTGCCATGTTTTATTGGTGGTATGAAAGCAGAGGTTGTGACTGATGTGGTGGATTGTAACATCCCATTACTCCTGAGTGGGCGGTCGATGAAGAAGGCAAAGATGTTAATTAGCTTTGCAACTGACCAAGTTAAAATTCAAGGAAGGATTATTGATTTGCACACATCAATATCAGGCCACTATTTGTTACCGATATCAGTGTGACTAGTGCAGGAGTTGGGTTGAGTGATTGCCTTGGCTGTCTTGCAGGGGAGAGATGTGAGGAAAACAGCTTACAAGCTCCACATACAGTTTGGACACCCTACAGTGGCTAAGCTAATGAAACTCATTACTAATGCTGGTATTAAGGACTCAGAACTAGAACAGGCAGTCCGTAAGGTAACCTAGGAGAGTAAAATTTGTATTAGATTTGGAAAAGAGAGACCACACCCTGTAGTCAGTTTGCGTATGGCATTTCGGTTCAATGAGGCCATTGCCTTAAACCTTAAGGTTTGGGGTGCAAAATATTTTCTTGTCATCATTGATTTGGCTACACAGTACTGTACAGCAACAGCTATTGGGAATAAACGGGCTGCCACCATTATCAAGGCCCAGTTCCATAGTTAGATTGTTATATTTGGAGCACCAGGGAAAACCCTATCGGATAACGGATGTGAATTTAACAATGAGGAGATCTAGGCACAGGGAAAGGCATTCAACATTAAAATCATGGCCACTGCAGCTGAGAGCTCCTGGAGCAACGGAGTGTGTGAGTGCTTAAATGTGGTAATTGGGAATATCGTAAGGAAATCATAGAAGAAAGAAAATGTGACTTGGATGTTGCCTTGGCCTGGGCAGTGTCGGCGAGAAATGCCTTCACTAATTTCTCTGGATTTTCCCCTAATCAGCTCGTTTGGTCACAACCCAGGATTTCCCAAGGTGATTGCCAATGATCCCCCCGCACTGGAAGATACTGGGACATCACAAAATTGTGAGGAACAATGTGAATGCTCTTCGTCCTGCAAGGAAAGAATTTGTGAAAAATGAAATCAGTAGGGACATATAACTACGCCCTCCTCCGGTGTTCGCTGATGGCCTTCTATGGAAGCTGAGAAAGACTGTATATGGCTTGTTTGATACCTCAGAGTGAAAGACCAGTTAACAGATCTCGGCGCTCAGGTGTGTTCACTGGATCCGGCATTGTTTTACTGGAGATGGAATGGCAGGCTGGAGGGCGTGATCTGTATTTATGTTGATGATTTTCCGTGGGCAGGGACTCGAGAGTTCAAGAGTAAAGTGATAGACCATTTGAGAGCAAGTTTTTCTGATTGGAAGCTCTGAGTCAAAGGCGTATAAGTATGTAAGTTTGAACATCACCTCATACAAAGATAGCAGCTTTACATTGGACCAGCCAGATTATGCATCCACCTTGACAGCTAGTCGTAAAAGGGCAAATGTGAAGACGGGAGAAGTGTCAGAGTTGGAAATTTCGGAATATAGAGCACTGGTAGGCCAGTTAAATTGGATTGCCACTCATACCTGTCTAGACATTGCCATTGACATGTGTGAACTGACTGCAGCATGTAACCGGGCAACAGTGGCTGACATCTTGCAACTTAACAAGATCATATCTAGAATGAAGACAGACAACATTCGGCTCCATATGCCAAGAACGTCAAGGTTTGAGAATTGTTACCTTGAGTGCTTTTCAGATGCTTCTTTTGCTAACCTGGTGGGTAGTGGGTCACAAGGAGGTTTTATATTCTTGTTTAGTGATGACGACAAAAGATGCCCCATCTACTGGCAGTTAAAAAGGATCAGATGGGTGGTTAAGTCCACTCTTTCTGCGGAGGCATTAGCTTTACTGGATTGTCTTGAGACGGCTGTGTACCTAGCCAGAATACTGCAGGAAATGTCTGGTTGTAGAAATTTAAGGATTCGGACCTTACTTGACAACAAGAGCCTTTTGGATTCCCTGCCTTCAAGTAGGAGTGTGGATGATAGAAGATTAAGGATCGATATAGCAGTACTACATGAGATGCTGGAGCGTGGAGAGCTTGCTGAAGTGGCTTGGGTGTATTCATTGGGACAGCTGGCTGATTGCCTCAGTAAGAAGAGGGCTTCACCAGAGCAACTTCCTGCTGCGATCAGCAAGGATTAAATTAAATCAGAGTACAGTATATCACATGCAGCACTTGTATGTGGACCATCGGGGAATAGACTATGTAAAGGAATACATAGGACACTGTATAAAAAAAAAAGAAGGACGAGAATGTTAGTTTGTGTAAGCTATCATGTTTGCTAATGACGTCATGACTGCCACCATATTTACGAATGACGTCACGACAGTATGTTTACGTGGATCATCTGGGCAGAAAGAGTGGTCAGAGGGCTGAGAGACGCAGCTAAAACTTGAGATAAGGAAGAGACTGCATATTAGACTGAAACCCCTGGACTCCTAGTTGATTTTAGACTTTATAACCTGCCAGTGTTTGGGAGTCAGGTTGGA
Source organism: Halocaridina rubra (assembly GCA_037179515.1). Taxonomy (NCBI): domain Eukaryota; kingdom Metazoa; phylum Arthropoda; class Malacostraca; order Decapoda; family Atyidae; genus Halocaridina; species Halocaridina rubra. The sequence continues at coordinate 7,294 of JAXCGZ010014109.1, read as the reverse complement.
TTATCTGGAGTTGGTTATTGGTGGGTCTAGACAACTTGTGCTAGTGAGTAAAAGTTTTTATTAACGCTTCACAAACTGGGGACACAGTTTCTTCCATACCCCATTCAAGTTCGTGTGCTTAACTTCATCCTAAGAGTCAGCAATATTCTTGACAGCTTGAAGAATATTGTAAGACTTCCAAACCTCCTTGAGAATCCAGTTCTTGTTCTTCTCAGTTACTTTGAGAGTCATAGCGATTGTTCTTAGGAGGTAGTAGGCTTTGAAAGAGGCAATGACACCCTGATCCATTGGCTGTAACAGGGCAATGGTATTAGGTGGAATGTATCCCACCTTGACCTTAGGATGAAAGTCTTCCAAATGGGGAGGGTGACCAGGGTCATTGTTCAACACTAGCAACACCTTAAATGGCAGACCCTTTGAAGCACAGTACCTCTCCACTTCTGGCACCAAATGATTGCTGAACCAGTCCTCGAGGGTTACCCTAGCATTCTTGTTGGACTTCCAGATGACTGGCAGTTGACCCTTCCAAATGCCTTTGAGTGCTCTTTGATTTTCTGCCAAGTAAACCAACAAGAGATTGACCATGGAGTCTCCAGCAGCATTAGGCCCAAAAACAAAGTCAGTCTCTCCTTGCTGACATTATGGTCTGGTGCTGTGTTCTCCTCTTTGGCGATGTACGTACGACTAGGCATGTGCTTCCAGAACAAGCTAGACTCATCTAAGATAAACACTTTTTCAGCATTTTAGCCCACCCTCCCTAATTATCATAGCCAATGCACTAGGAAAATCACTTGATGCTTTTTCATCACCACTAGCAGCTTCACCTTGCACCTTAAGGTTATAAAAATTAGCACTGGCCTTAAACTGCATAAACCAACTCCCTACTTGCCACAAACTCTTTAATTTCACTCCCTTCCCCATTTTCCATTTTCATGGCATTAAAGAATCTTTTAGTTCTCTCCTGAATCAACAGGAGGCTCACTTGGATAACCTCTCCATTTCAGTCATTAGTGCACTATGCTGCTTGGTAATCACAGTGGATTTCATAGGAGCGGAACCTTTCACATGTTCAAGGATGCAATCTTTATCCTTAATAATCGTCACCACGGTTGAACTGCTTAAACCCAGTGAGCGACCAGTTTTGGTAGTAGTTTCTCCCTTTTCTAAGTGCTTTGCTATTTCTACTTTAATTCTATGGTGATGGCTTTACTTTTCTTAGAAGTATTGGCATCAGAGGAAGCTCCTATGCGACTGGAAGGCATTGTACAGGTCAGTGCATATCGCAAACGCAAGCGAAACAAACCAAAGAGTGAATGAACATGAGAATAGTATGGCGCACGAGCGGGAACTGGGCGACTCCTCTTCTTCTCAGCCTAATGCCACGTGATGACAATTTCTCTCGCCATGCTTAACAAACTGTTCCGAATGAAGATTGTATATACAACTATGTATTTAGTAATTTTGTAAATAAATTCAAATTAGGTCCTTCACATAACCAAATGCCTAAACAAATAAATAAATAAAACCATTAACTTGATATAATCGCATACAGTAATGCTGTGTGATGTCATTAAGCAATCTATGTCATTAAGCAATCTTTTATTTCTCTATTGAATCAACAGGAGGCTCACTTGGATACGCCGTTGATGCTGATCATCCAGCCAAAGCACTAATAACCTCTCCATTTCAGTCATTAGCGCACTATGCTGCTTGGTAATCACAGTGGATTTCATAGGAGCAGAACCTTTTACATGTTCAAGGATGTGATCTTTATCCTTAATAATTGTCACCACGGTTGAACTGCTTAAACCCAGTGAGCGACCGGTTTTGGTAGTAGTTTTTCCCTTTTCCAAGTGCTTTTCTATTTTTTCTTTAATTCTATGGTGATGGCTTTACTTTTCTTAGAAGTATTGGCATCAGAGGAAGCTCCTATGCGACTGGAAGGCATTGTACAGGTCAATGCATATCGCAAACACGAGCGAAACGAACCAAAGAGTGAATGAGCATGAGAATAGTATGGCGCACGAGCGGGAACTGGGTGACTCCTCTTCTTCTCAGCCTAATGCCACGTGATGACATTTTCTCTCATTGCTCAACAAACTGTTCCGCATGAAGATCGTATATACAACTATATATTTAGTAATTTTACAAATAAATTCAAATTAGGTCCTTCACATAACCAAATGCCTAAACAAATAAATAAATAAAACCATTAACTTGATATAAACGTGTGCAATAATGCTTCGTGATGTCGTATTCGTCCGCCACACTCAACAAATTTTTCTGCATGAAGATCGTATTTACAACTGTATATTTGGTAATTTTGTAAAGAAAATCAAAGTAGGTCCTTTACATAACTAAATACATAAACAAATAAATAAAAAGCCATTGATTTGATACAAACGTATACAACAATTCTACGTGACGATGTATTCGTCCTCCACACTCAAGAAACTGTTCAGTGCGTGAAGCTCGTATTGACGACGCAAACCATGTAGGTTGAAAAATTTATTTATTAATAATTTATGGGAGCAGCGTCGTAGCAACAAAACATTGTAAGTCAAGAACATCGTAAACCGAGGACCCCCTGTGCTTGGTATTAGTGCAGATGATATTTCTTAAGCATATTGTTAATCATATGCTTGTAATTTTTATATTTAGAATTATGAGTGTTTATAAATATAATTTTTTGCAACATCATTCTATATTTCTGTTCTGGAACCCCTGTAGCACAGTGGTCACAGCACTTAACTTGGAAAAAGACAAACCTGTGTTCGAGCCCCCCACTGGGCATTAGGAAGTTCACCCAGCCTTGATTCCTTAGTTCCATCTTGTCTGTGTTCACCCCATTCATATGGGGATTATTAGTGTTACATAAAATGGCAAGCAACAACATATTGTATCCTGTGGAAGTAAGCAGTGTGGCCACTACTGTAACAAGACACTAAAGGTAGCAGGATCATCATACTCTATACTCATACTCACTTTTTTTATCAGCTGGTCTGTGGTAAAAGAAGAAATTTTAGGAAAAGGGATCGCTTTCTCGTCACTCATGACAGAATTGTATGACTTACAGTAGGCGCCCCTTATCCGAGAGGGAATATATGATAGGGATTTTATTAAGTGTTATATAGTTTCTTTGGGGCCCCCTTCCCTTTTCCATCATTCATTCTGTTCTTACTCACTGGTTTTATGCCATGAGCTGCTATAAAAAAAGATAACTTAATATAGAAGATGAGAGAGAGTAGTGTATTGGAACATTCTGATATCTGTATCTGGGGCTTTGAGAACATTTACTCCTTTCATGATATATATAAATACTATGCAATGTAATGAAATTCAAGAAGGCATATTTGAATATCTGTATTTATGCTAGCCTAGGTTAGGTTAGGGTAGGTAAAGCTAAATATGATAGAAACAAAAAGGGATCACTCTACATTACTAAGCAGATCAGAAGACAATTATATATAAACCTGAAAAGAAAAAGACATATAGGCAGCATTACACAATATTATGACATAATTTGTACGAGGTCCAGATATAGAAAATGATGTAGGCTTAAACGTTATATACATTTTTCTGAGATCCCAGGAAATTCTCCTGCCTGGGAATGGTTTACTCTTGGAGTATGGTACCTTATTTGAAATTAATCATATCCAATAAGTGGCAGTCATGCGGTGAGATATATATCCTGTATATTGTTTGCATTATATGTTTTTTTTTTATTTCCTACAGGCAGTGTTTAAACTTGATCGAGTCTGAAAATGAAGAAATAAAGGAAGAAAAAGATTTAATATCTGCACTGCAAATGCTTCCTGATTTTGGCATATGCAAACTTCCTTTACAAGGTAAGGGAGTAGAGAGGAGAAGGTGATTAAGAAGGAGTGTGAGGCTGAACGTAGGACAGTTCTTTCATCGTAAAGTGATGCAGATCATTTATAGAACTAGAATAGGCAAGTTCTAAATTAGCCATGCTTCAAATTATAGAAGAGATGGACTTCGAATGAAAAAAAAAACTATTTGCTTGGCTTGTATTATTTTTTTCATTAAATTTAAAGTATGAAGCACAATTTACTCTATGTTAGTTCTGTATATTTGAATACTTTTTGTATTGGGAGTGAACATGTAATGTTTTTGTATGTAAAGTTAAAAAATTTTAGGCTGCATTTGATAGCCTATGCAATTTATATTCAGTGTATTTAATACCTTAATATCAAATATTATTCTTTTATTTTTACTTTGATTAATTACTAAAAATCATCTTTTGCAAGTAAAGTTTACGTTATTATTATTTGTTCACTGTGAATAGAGAAGCTTACTATGCTAGTTTTACTGAATATTGCTTATTGTAGACAAAATATCTTCAGTTAAATAGCCTATGGTTCAACTTTGATCATAAGAGCAGAAGTTGTTGTGTTCATCGTATTTCTTTTTACTCATTATTCCTGAGAAGAAATAATCATATGCAAAAGATCCAATACATATCTAACTTGGCCTTGTTTTTCGAAATTATATGCAAATTGCTATGATATGAGTTAGATATTGTATAGGATAGGAAAGAAAAAATTCCACACAAGTACTCCTGATGTGTTGTAGCATTCTCTTTTTCTGTCTTCAAAATGTATAATGTTCGTTATATAGGAGGTGGCTGAGTAAAAAAACTTGACTCATAATAGGAAGAAAATATAAAGGAAGGGATTCCCATTTTATATACTCAGCCTCATTAGGTTGACTTTCAGAACACGCAGGAGATTATAGAGGGGATATTCTTGTCTCCTCAGGGGTGATTTTAAAGATATCCTGATAGTAGGGAGAATGAAGCCTCTACACATTTTGCATGCAAGTTACGGAATAGTATATATTTGGTTATGGAGTAGAAAAAACTTATAATTATAAATTCTCTGCATCTTGTAGAAGAGCAGATGGCTATGCATGGTAGTGTGGAGAAACATTCCTCTCATATTACCTGGATGTTGTAGGAAGCTACTATATGAGATATTTTTGATGATGGTTAAAAAAATATTTCTCACGTCTTTTATGCATGTTGTAGGAGATAACTAAAAGGTATATCTCTAGTGATGGTAGAAAAAATCCCACACTTCAATTTGATGTGCATCACAGCAAGTTTCAAAATTGGATATCTGAACTTAGTATAGAAATGTAACCTCAGAGTGCTGTAGGGCTATTCATATTTACACGACAGATAACCCAACCCAACCCCACCCAACCCAACCAACCTAACTTAAGCTAACCCAACTCAACCTAGCCTAACCCTAACCTAACGTACCAATTTATGGGGTCATTTAGCTTTATCTAAGGTGCTGGGGGTTACTTATCTTTAGAGAATCCTGATATTCATGTTGATGTGGTTAAAAAAATTTCTTAATTACATTCTGTTGATGTTGCAAAAAGTAACGAATAAAATGGGAAGTGGGGAGTTTTTAGTCTTTTCCATTTAGAAGTTTTTCTAGTCTTGAAGCAACTTTGTAAATTCAGATGGATATTGCAACATGTTAAGGAACATGAGATATATGCAGTATAAGTCATTGTTTTTTCAGTTGCACTTATGACATTTTCATATGAAATGTATTATTTTGCAGTGCGATTGTGTGAAAATCGTTTATCTATAATTGAAGAAGGGCTGCATGCACAAAAAGGTTGCTATCGTCATGGATCTCGATTGGTGCAGCTTGCAGTACTTTTACGTGTGTGTGGCAATGATTCCAAAGCAAGACAGGCGAAGGTATTGACTATCGTAGCCCAGGCAGCACTAAAGGTAAGCTCTGGTAGGATCTTATGCAGTTATGAATATTATCAACCTTCTCACAAAGGGGATAGCAGTCATTGTATATGCATTTAGCAGTAAAATGTGTAATGTGTGGTGGTATGTCCAAGATTCTATGCTTAAATGACTTACATCAGAGTCTCAGATGGAACCTTCTGTAGATTGAGAACTATGTGTGATGCATTTGTAATGAGGTAAGTAATCGTTTCATATCATTTTAATGCTGGGAAATGTGATGTTAATGAAGTTGTGCAACAGATGAGTAGGATGGGGATGACAGACAAGAGTGGGGCTTTTTCACACGAAGATTGTTATGTAATGAATTTTGATAATTTATTTGATATCAACTGATAGTATTGTTTTAGTTTTGAAAGATTGTGACACCAGGATGGGCCCTCCCCCCCAAAAAAAAATCTACCCTCATTGGGTCTGGGCACGAAGAAAAGATAGAGAAAAATAGAGATGGGGAGTGTATTGCGATTTGTCTGATGTGAACGGATAATGAGACATGTGTAACGAATATCCAATAATATTCGGTGTTGATGTAGGCATAGAAAGAGAACCGTAACTGAAGAAAAACTTAACATCGAACTGTCCTGGACAGTCTTATTTAAGTAATAACTGTAAAGAGATTTAGTAGACTATGCATGACTCATTACTTTTTCAAATACATGAAAATTAGAGTAAATGTTTATAGAAGTACTTAATGGTACATAAAATGAGAATAGGGACCTGAGTACTGTGTAACTGTAGTAATGGAGAGATTGAAAATTAAATGAATTTTAAGCATTTAGTATCTGTTCTATATAAGTATGATTTTATTGAAAGGGTGGTAAAAATAGATTACATTGCAAGGGATATGAGGAACTGAATTATTAAGTGTTGTAATAAGATATAGGAATGCAAACGTGTATGTATGTGGTTATAGTATAGTAGTCCCACATCTTAGCAGAACCTTAGAGACTCAGAATAGCTTTCAGAGACAGTTAATATATTTTAGATAATTACAGAAGTAGTTTACTAATAAGCTTCACTTAAAAGATATTCACTCTAAACTTTCAGCAGCAGTTGGCATCTTTACCAAAATTAAATTTATCTTTCCCTCTGAATTTCAGAAGAGAAAATATGATACATATACTGTAACATACCATATAGTACTGCATCTTGCACTTTATACTAGTTTAAAATAGAATCAATATTACATAATCTATCCTTCATCCTCTGTCCATAATAGTGAAGAAACTGGCAAAATCGTCTTGAAATTCATCATCCATGGTAGAAAAACTCCTCCATTGTGTTTTTTAAAAATGTATGGGAAAGTTTTTGCTATGAACTCGTATTCTTATGTAGAAAATGAATTTATAATTGTAAGTATCCAGACATTGAAAACATAAACTTTGGCACGTTCCTGCCATATCATACTAAACTTTTCATTTCTGTCATGTGTATTGATTGGTGAAGAAGCGGTATTATCTGATTTACTCATCGAGTTTTTCTCCCTTTCTGTTG
>JAXCGZ010014108.1:0-35539 GCA_037179515.1 Halocaridina rubra | reverse complement strand
CTGGAAACAAGCAAGTGTGATACCTATCTTCAAAAAGGGAAGGAGGGATACGGCTCTGAACTATAGACCAGTTTCCTTGACCAGCATAGTTTGCAAAGTTATGGAGAAACTACTAAGGAGACATATCTCTCTTCACTTGGAATCCTTCAACTTTTTGTCAGTGAGGCAACATGGCTTCAGAGAAGGTAGATCAACAGTAACAAACTTATTAGAATTTTATGATGAGGTAAGCCGAATCTTACAGGAAAGAGAGGGCTGGGCAGATTACATATTCCCAGACTTCCAGAAAGCGTTTGACACTGTTCCACATGGGAGACTTATTAGGAAGCTGCAATCAATGGCTAGAATAGGTGGAAATGTTTTGGAATGGATAAAAACTTACTTAGAAGGAAGAGAACAGAGGGTTAGAGTAAGACCCTCAGTGTCTGAATGGAGAAGAGTTAGTAGTGGAGTTCCCCAGGGTTCAGTTTTAGGGCCACTTTTGTTCCTTGTATATGTAAATGACCTACCAGAGTCGGTAAATTCATTCAAGAAAATGTTTGCAGATGATGCGAAGATTGTGAAGAAAGTAAAAAACGAGAACAATGGTAGAGAACTTCAGGAGGATCTAAATAATCTGCATGAGTGGTCAGAAAAGTGGCTAATGAAATTCAGTACTTCAAAATGTAAGGTAATGAGAATGGGTACAAGTGCAAGAAGGCCCAAGCTTGACTACTCGGTGGCTGGAGTACAACTTCAAGAGACAGAAAATGAGAGAGATCTAGGAGTAAACATACTAGCAGATTTGTCTCCAGAAATACATATAAATGGCATAGTAAGGGCAGCATATGCATTCTTATCAAATGTAAGGGTAGCCTTCAGGCACATGGACAAGGAAAAGTTCAGAAATATTTATACAACCTATGTGGGGCCAAAACTCGAATATGCAGCCCCCTTTTGGAATCCGCACTTGAAAAAGCACATAACTTATCTTGAAAAAGTTCAAAGACATGCCACGAAACTGGTGCCAGAAATACGCAATCTCCGTTATGATGAGAGGATGAGGGAAATAGACTTACCATCACTCGAAGCTAGAGGACTGAGGGGGGATATGGTGACAATCTTTAAATTCCTTGATGGTTATGATGGAGTGGATAGGGATCGATATTTTGATATGGCTGGCTTTAGAACTAGAGGTCATAGTTTGAAGCTTCGAAAGAAATCTTTGCAGGATGTATGGAAATACATTTTCAGTGTAAGAGTAGTTGATAATTGGAATTCGCTAAGTGAGGAGGTAGTTAATGCTATCTCAATCAATAGTTTTAAAGACAGGTATGATAAGTATCAATAAGTATAAAATGGAACCGATCAGGAGATGGGAAGATACGAGCTTTGGGTTCTTTCCTGTAAACACAATTAGGTAATTACAATTTGGTAATTAGTACACACATCCCAGTATCTCTTACAATTTCCTTGTGTTTTTGAGTGACTAATTGCTCAGTGGAAAACTTTAAGATAATTTCCCTAAATAAGAAATCCTGCAGAGTATTGTGAGTAAAAAACTTATATTTGTTGTATGACAAGACCGTTGAAAATATTAAAGGAAAAACATGAGAACATTTTCGTGAAGGGAAAGAGAAGAAGCTGTCCTGTTCTGCCTAGAAGGAAACTTAGAAGAGTTGCCAGAGGTGAAGCCATCACATCACATTACCTAATTTTTTGTGTAAATTGGGTAGAGCTCTTAAGCCGTTTACCTGTTCCTGTGATTCCATATATTGTTAAAATCAGTATCCTTCCCATTTATATTAACTTGTTTGTTAGTTTGATACACGAAATAATTGAATACTTAAATAAATACAAAAAATACACATGTCAACAATACTGAGTTAAGTTGCCAAGTAGCACAGCTGTCTTATTATTTTCATTTTTTTTCTTTTCATTTAGCTTTCTATTTTACTATTTTTTATTTTGTATATATATATTGAGTTAAATGTAAAGTCTGATCCTGTGATAACATATCTTGGTTAGCAAGTGAGTTTATCAGTTATAGAAGAATATATAGCAGAAACAGGTGGCTGTCTCCTCAGATACAAATTCAAATTTTCCTGTAAGTTGACTTTTGCTTTTGTTTTTGTTAGCATTTCTTTTTCTTTTTATCCTCAAATTACCATAGTCAAATTTTTAAGTTAAGATGTGTGTTACCAGAAAGAGATAAATTGAGTCACTAAATAGCACTTATATGAAGATATAAAAAGTCTGTGTGAAGCCTAAATAAAAGTTTTCCTCTCTTTTTTTCTCTTTCTCTTCTTCTTTCTATATTCTGTGAGAGGGAAAACATAAAAATGAGTCCATCTCTGTCCCAAACCTCTCCCACCCATGGGTCGGGAGGAGGGTTAGCTATTAGGAGGCTAAAACAGAAAATCAAGGATTTAGAGGCAATGGTTATAAGCCTTGATGATAAACCTCGGAATATGGATAGAGAAATGAAAGAGAATGAAACACTCAGAGAGGAAATAAGACTTTTGGAGGAAGCAAATAAAGCATAAGGGCAGGAGAGAAAGGAATTGGAAAAACGAATAAAGAAGCTGGAAGGGGAAAAGAGTGAAATAGAAACCAGAATTTCTAAACAAGAAGATAAAAACAAACAGCTGAATGACAACCTAAATGAATTAGATGTTAGTTCACTGCTCTCTTCTGAAAGAGATGAAATTGCAGCTTGGAATGTCCAAATTAAGGAAAACATTGAACTGTTTAGAAAAGAGTTCCAGGAGCTGAATATGGAACATGATGACATGAAAACTTCCTTTGCTGATGCACTAAAGGGGAATGTGGCAGTAAAAGAGGCTGTAAAGGTGGTGGCACTGGAAAACATACAAACAGTTGACTATAAAGAGACAGTAATCGAAAAAATGAAAGACGTTGTGATGGAAAGGGCAAATCCAATGATTAAACAGGCACTTGATAAAGAGAAGACAGTGGTAATCTTAGGCATAAGTAAATCCCAGAAGCCAACATGGCAGGGGAGACTAGAAGAAAATAAAGCTAGGGTTGTAGACCTGATAAGAAAGCTTGGAGTAGTTTGTGGTCCTGAGGATATTGTAAACATTTACCAACTAGGCAAATATTCGAGGGAAAGAAAGCCAAGACCAACAAAAGTAACCTTTGAGAGAGGGGAAACATGTAGGGATATATTGTTGAAAAAAAAAGTCTAAAAGACCTTCAAGAATTCAAAGAAGTGTTCATTAGACAATACAGAACACAGGAAGAGATGGGAAAGATAAAAAACTTGTTGCAAGAGTCAAGACGGTTAAATGAGGAAAGAAATGATGAAGAAAAGAAAAATTTTCATTTCAGAGGTCTTCCAGACAAAGGGGAGATAAAGAAGATAATGACAGAAGATCAGGGGATGGGGCCTCATTAAGATTGTTATACACAAATGCTGATGGGTTAGCTGGTAAGGCAGTAGAATTAAAAGATAGGATTCACAACAGTAAAGCAGATATAGTAGCAATTACAGAGACTAAGTTGAGGGAGGACATAAACAGTATCACAGTTTTCCCTAAGGGCTTCAGAATACTAAGGGTTGAAAGATCTGAGAGTACCGTTGGAGTAATAGCACTGCTCATAAGTGAAAGGATTCAAGTTGAAGAAATAAACTTGGCTATAGAAAGTGAGTTCAAGGAATTTCTTGTTGCTCGCATAAATACTGGGTCAGAGAGCATTATAATAACTGTTGTATATAACCCACCAAGGAACCAGAATAGGCTAGAAGTTTATGAGGAAAGTCATATAGGTACTATTGAAGTCATAACCTCAGTTGTTAACATGGCACGGGAGAGAAAATGTAGGAGTTTGATTATGGGAGATTTTAATCATAAAGAGATAGATTGGATAAATCTTGACCCACACAGTGGTGAGGACTCATTTGGGGCAAGATTCATAGATTGCGTATAAGGGAATTTCCTACACCAACATGTAATGGAACCAACGAGGGCCAGGGGTGGGGATGAGCCATCACTACTTGATCTAGTATTCACAGATAATGTGTTGGATATTGAAAAAATTGAGTATAAACCACCAACTGGAAAGAGTGACCACTGTGTGTTGTTGATGGAGTATATCTTTGAAGATATTCTTCCTGAGAGTAGAGGCATTGAGGACATGAGGAGGAACTATCCAAAAGGAGATTGCATCAAAATGAATGAGCCTTTTGCAGTTATTGACTGGAGAACCTTATTTTGCAACAAATCTGTACAAGAAATGTATGATATCTTTTGTGAGAAATATGGGAAGATAGTAGATTGCTGCATACCTTTCACCCAAGTAGGTGTAATTCATGCCAGAGAGAAATGGTTCGAGAATGAGTGTGAAACAGCTAAGGAGTGGAGAGACAAATGCTGTAAAAGGCATAGGAGGAGAAAAAACATAAATGCCAGGCAAACCTACAAAAGAGCAAGAAATGACTACCTAAGTAAAAGGAGAGAGGCAGAGAGAGACTATGAGAGGGACATCACCAGGACGGCTAAAGAAATCCCAAGCTTTTCCACAGCTTTATCAGAGGAAAACTGAAAGTAAATATACAGGTTTTAAGGCTAAAGAGAGCGGATGGAAGCATCACTGAGATGGATGAAGAGATCTGCAAAGAATTGAACAAGGAGTTCCAGTCAGTATTTACAGTAGAAAATACCCCACCCCCTCAGATTGCAGAGATAGAAGCTCAACGGTCGGTATTAGAGAACATCAACCATACAGCCACAGAGGTATGCAAATCGCTGATGGATTTAGATGTTCATAAAGCTACAGGTCCTGATGACATAGCCCCTCATGTACTTAAAAAATGCACAAACCCAATATCAGTGGCATTATGTATCATATTTAAAAAGTCACTGGAGTCAGGGGAGATTCCAAGATGCTGGAAACAAGCAAGCGTGATACCTATCTTCAAAAAGGGAAGGAGGGATATGGCTCTGAACTATAGACCAGTTTCCTTGACCAACATAGTTTACAACGTTATGGAGAAACTACTAAGGAAACATATCTCTCTTCACTTGGAATCCTTCAAACTTTTTGTCAGTGAGGCAACATGGCTTCAGAGAAGGTAGATCAACAGTAACAAACTTATTAGAATTTTATGATGAGGTAAGCCGGATCTTACAGGAAAGAGAGGGCTGGGCAGATTGCATATTTCTAGACTTCCAGAAAGCGTTTGACACTGTTCCACATGGGAGACTTATTAGGAAGCTGCAATCAATGGCTAGAATAGGTGGAAATGTTTTGGAATGGATAAAAACTTACTTAGAAGGAAGGGAACAGAGGGTTAGAGTAAGACACTCAGTGTCTGAATGAAGAAGAGTTAGTAGTGGAGTTCCACAGGGTTCAGTTTTAGGGCCACATCTGTTCCTTGTATATGTAAATGACCTACCAGAGTCTGTAAGTTCATTCATGAATATGTTTGCAGATGATGCGAAGATTGTGAAGAAAGTAGGAAACGAGAACAATGGTAGAGAACTTCAGGAAGAGCTAAATAGGCTGCACGAGTGGTAAGAAAAGTGGCTAATGAAATTCAATACTTCAAAATGTAAGGCAATGAGAATGGGTACAAGTGCAAGAAGGCCCAAGCTTGACTACTCGGTGGCTGGAGTACAACTTCAAGAGACAGAAAATGAGAGAGATCTAGGAGTAAACATACTAGCAGATTTGTCTCCAGAAATACATATAAATGGCATAGTAAGGGCAGCATATGCATTCTTATCAAATGTAAGGGTAGCCTTCAGGCACATGGACAAGGAAATGTTCTGAAATATTTATGCCACCTATGTGAGGCCAAAACTCGAATATGCAGCCCCCTTTTGGAATCCGCACTTGAAAAAGCACATAGCTAAGCTTGAAAAAGTTCAAAGACATGCCATAAAACTGGTGCCAGAAATACGTAATCACAGTTACGATGAGAGGCTGAGGGAATTAGTCTTACCATCACTCGAAGCTAGAAGATTTAGGGGGGATATGGTGACGGTCTTTAAATTCCTTCATGGTTATGATAGAGTGGATAGGGATCGATATTTTGATATGGCTGGCTCTAGAACTAGAGGTCATATTTTGAAGCTTCGTAATAAAACTTCTTTGCAGGATGTAAGGAAATACTTTTTCAGTGTAAGAGTAGTTGATAATTGGAATTCGCTAAGCGAGGAGGTAGTTAATGCTATCTCAATCAATAGTTTTAAGGACAGGTATGATAAGTATCACGAAGTATAAAATGGAACCGATCAGGAGACGGGAAGATACGAGCTTTGGGCTCTTTCTTGTAAACACAATTAGGTAATCACAACATGGTAATTATGTGAGACCTTCATATATCGCCACTACAGACTGTCACATATCCCAGTACCAGTCACCTACCAAGAAGCCTTAGCATTTTAAGAATCAATCCACTTGAGGAAGGTCACGGATGAAAAAAACTTCTTTGTATAAGGTCAATGACACCTTTGAACTCACTAAGTTGCCAGAGGGTTGCACTTCAGTAAGTGGGATGTTGGTTTTTCAAGTAAAATCTGGACCCAATGGTGAAGAAAAGTTAAAGGTTCAATATGCATCCCAGGTATATTCGCAAGTGAAATACATCAATTACAGAGAGATATTTGCCCCAAAAGGAAAAATGTTTACTGGATGTGGCAGTACAAAAAAATTTGGTGATATAACGGATGGATGTTAAAACAGCATTTATGAATTCAGGCATTGATAGAAAAAGTTGTGCAGAGCAACCTGAAGGTGATATAGAAAGAGACAACGATGACAGTGTAAAATAGTAGGTCCACGTATAACATCATTTCGACTTACGTCGTTTTGCCATTACTACAAAGGCTAAAAATAATTAATGAAATATTAATATATTATTATTTTGACCCATCAGGCTGGTGTGATAAATTCAAAATAGTTTGTGAGCATGGTGGAGGAATATACAGCTAGCAGTACTGCTGTATTCATATTTATCAAGTTAATAGCTTTATTTATATATATATATATATATATATATATATATATATATATATATATATATATATATATATATATATATATATATATATATATATATATATATATATATATATATATATATATTATTTTTTTTTAAGAGTTTGACACCAGGACAGGCAGAAACTGCCCTTATCAACAAAGGCCCGAGCACGAGAAAATATCAAGACGAAGGAAAAGAAAAAGGTTAAGGGCAAGGCAGAGATAAGGTAATGTCACACAAAGGAAAACGACAGACAGAAAAAAACAGTCAAAGTAAAGAGGACCCAGAGATATGGAGGACTAGGCTTTGAGATGACGATAGATCTGCCTTTTGAAGGATGAAAGGTCATAAGAATTAGGAAAGACAGAAGGAGGAAGAGAGTTCCAGAGTCTGGAGGTAGATGGGAAGAAGCAGTCGCTGCACCGACGAATTCGCGAGCTACAAATCTCCACACAGTACCTTTGAGATGAGGCCACTTGGCAAGTGTTATGCGGCCTCGGCAGTGGAGGAGGGATGCAACTCGCCAACTCATCATAGCAGCGATGGAAGTAGTAGCGATAGAAAAGCGAAAGGGAAGATACCTTACGGCGAAGAGAGAGAGAATCCAGGTTAGAAGTAATAGAAGGATCATTAATGAGTCTGACTGCCTTAGATTCAACCCTATCAAGAAGATAAGTAAAGGAAGAAGCACCCCAGATGTGTGAGCAGCATTCTAAGCAGGGATGGGTAAGACCTTTGTAAATTTTAAGTAACTTCAATGAGGAAAAGTAATGACGGAAACGAAACAAAGCCCCCAACTTTTTGGCTGAAGATTTAGAAATTTGGATTATGTGATTCCTCCAAGACAAGTTAGAGGCTATATGGATTCCTAATATATTGGTAGAGTTAAGATTGTAACTTTCATTAATTTCGAAGACAATAGGGTTATCAGGAGGAGAAGAAGATAAAGAGATAGCCAGAAGCTGTGTCTTGGAGGCATTGAATTTAACTAAATTTTGAGTGCCCCATTCAGATACTCTCTGCAAATCGGAGTTAAGAGTAGAAGAAAGAGTGATACGAGATTGATTACGAGTAACAGATGAAGGTTGTGAAGAAAAGGCAGAGGAAAAATGAAGGGTAGAATCATCGGCAAAGACATAAAGAAGGGAGGAAGATTGGGATTGTCGAAGATCATTGATGAAGAGAAGGAAGAGAGTAGGTGAAAGAACAGAGCCCTGTGGAACACCACTGGAAACAGAGAAAGGGCTAGATGTCGCGCCATCAACAACTACAGATATAGAACGGTCAGTAAGAAAACTGGAAATTAGAGAACAGAAAGAAGGGGTAAAGCCATAGGCAGGGAGTTTGGCCAACAGAGCCTTGTGCCAAACTCTGTCAAAAGCCTTGAAGATATCAATGGCGACGACAAAGGATTCCCCATAGTTCCTGAGAGAAGATGACCATACATGAGTAAGATAGGACAGGAGATCACCAGTGGATCTTGCCTTGAGGAAGCCGTACTGGTGATCGGAGATAAGTGATTTAGATTCAAAGCGTTTCAAGAAGTGAACATTGAGCAAAGTTTCGAAAACTTTAGCAATAGAGGAGGTTAGAGCAATAGGTCGGTAGTTAGAAGGAATAGAGCGGTCACCATTCTTAGGAATAGGTTGAACTAGAGCATGCTTCCAAGATGAAGGATAGATACTGGTTGACAGAATGAGGCAAAAATGACGGCAAAGCACGAGAGCCAGTTCATCTGCAAACTCCTTATTAAATATTTGGTTATAGTGAAGGATTATATTGAATAAAAAAAAAAGAAAACAAACACAGTTGTAAACGAGATTTTATTACACACGAATACATAACTAGAAAACACAGCTGTGTTTGTATTTATCAAGTCAGTGGCTTTATTTATTTATTTTTATATACAGTATTTGGTTATATTGTAAAATTATATTGAAAAAAAAAATACCAAGCACATAGCTGTATATATGATTTTATTCAAAATACACATAAATACAAAGCTAGCAAACACAGTCGTACTGTATTCGTATTTATCAAGTTAATGGCTTTATTTATTTATTTATTTATATATGTTGTTATATTGAAGAATTATATTGAATTTGAAACAAAAAAATATACCAAACACATAGCTGTAAATATGATTTTATTAAAAATGGTTTGTTGAGCTTAGTGTAAGCATCAGGTGTCATGCGGCTTTAGAAGAGGGAGAAGAACCCCCACTCTGTTTATTCCCGCCTGCCATATTGTATTTAGTGCTTTCATCTGCTCTCTTGTTGTATTTGCTCATTACTGACATTACTATGCCTCCCTAGCATGTTAGTGATAGTTTTGATGACAGTGCTACAAAGAAAAGAAAAGCCATCACCATGGATATTAAAACTGAAGTGGTAAGCCGTGTTGAAAAGGAGGAATCATCTATGAACGTTCGCCGCAATCTCGGATTAGCCCGTGCAACTGTGGCCACGATCATTAAAGACAAAGATCGCATCCATGACCACGTTTAAGGTTCGACCCCTATGATGTCCACTGTGAACGTGACCCAGCATAGTCGCCTTATGATCAAGTTGGAGAGATTGTTAGTGCTTTTGCTTAAAGACCCAAATCGATGGCATATCCCAATAAGCCTTATGTTTATTCAGGAAAAGGCTAATATGTTGTTCAAAGAATTGAAAAGAGTAAATGGTTTTGACAGAGGCTGGCACAAGGCTTTGACGGCCAAACTCCCTGCCTAAAGCTTTACCCCTTCATTCTGTTCTCTGATTTCCAGTTTCATGTGATTACCTAATTGTGATTACCTAATTGTGTTTACGGGAAAGAGCCCAAAGCTCGTATCTTCCCGTCTCCTGATCGGTTCCATTTTATACTTAGTGATACTTATCATACCTGTCCTTAAAACTATGGATTGAGATAGCATTAACTACCTCCTCGCTTAGCGAATTCCAATTATCAACTACTCTTACACTGAAAAAGTATTTCCTTACATCCTGCAAAGAAGTTTTATTACGAAGCTTCAAAATATGACCTCTAGTACTAGAGCCAGCCATATCAAAATATCGATCCCTATCCACGCTATCATAACCATGAAGGAATTTAAAGACTGTCACCATATCCCCCCTCACTCTTCTAGCTTCGAGTGATGGTAAGTCTAATTCCCTCAGCCTCTCATCATAACTGAGATTGCGTATTTCTGGCACCAGTTTCGTGGCATGTCTTTGAACTTTTTCAAGCTTAGCTATGTGCTTTTTCAAGTGCGGATTCCAAAAGGGGGCTGCATATTCGAGTTTTGGCCTCACATAGGTTACATGAATATTTCTGAACATTTCCTTGTCCATGTGCCTGAAGGCTACCCTTACATTTGATAAGAATGCATATGCTGCCCTTACTATGCCATTTATATGTATTTCTGGAGACAAATCTGCCAGTATGTTTACTCCTAGATCTCTCTCATTTTCTGTCTCTTGAAGTTGTACTCCAGCCACTGAGTAGTCAAGCTTGGGCCTTCTTGCACTTGTACCCATTCTCATTACCTTACATTTTGAAGTATTGAATTTCATTAGCCACTTTTCTGACCACTCATGCAGATTATTTAGATCCTCCTGAAGTTCTCTACCATTATTCTCGTTTTTTACTTTCTTCACAATCTTTGCATCATCTGCAAACATATTCATGAATGAATTTACAGACTCTGGTAGGTCATTTACATATACAAGGAATTAAAGTGGCCCTAAAACTGAACCCTGTGGACCTCCACTACTAACTCTTCTCCATTCAGACACTGAGTGTCTTACTCTAACCCTCTGTTCCCTTCCTTCTAAGTAAGTTTTTATCCATTCCAAAACATTTCCACCTATTCTAGCCATTGATTGCAGCTTCCTAATAAGTCTCCCATGTGGAACAGTGTCAAACGCTTTCTGGAAGTCTAGGAATATGCAATCTGCCCAGCCCTCTCTTTCCTGTAAGATTTGGCTTACCTCATCATAAAATTCTAATAAGTTTGTTACTGTTGATCTACCTTCTCTGAAGCCATGTTGCCTCACTGACAAAAAGTTGAAGGATTCCAAGTGAAGAGAGATATGTTTCCTTAGTAGTTTCTCCATAACTTTGCAAACTATGCTGGTCAAGGAAACTGGTCTATAGTTCAGAGCCGTATCCCTCCTTCCCTTTTTGAAGATAGGTATCACATTTGCTTGTGTCCAGCATCTTGGAATCTCCCCCGACTCCAGTGACTCCTTAAATATGATACTTAGTGCCACTGATATTGTGTTTGCGCATTTTTTAAGCACATGAGGGGATATGTCATCATGATCTGTAGCTTTATGAACATTTAAATCCATTAGCGCTTTGCATACCTCTAATACCGGCCCTTGAGCTTCTATCACTGCAATCTGAGGGGGTGGGGTATTTTCTACTGTAAATACTGACTGAAACTCCTTGTTCAATTCTTTGCAGATCTCTTCATCCGTCTCAGTGATGCTTCCATCTGCTCTCTTTAGCCTTAAAACCTGTTCTCTTACCTTCAGTTTTCCTCTGATAAAGCTGTGGAAAAACTTGGGATTTTCTTTAGCCTTCCTGGTGATGTCCCTCTCATAGTCTCTCTCTGCCTCTCTCCTTTTACTGAGGTAGTCATTTCTTGCTCTTTTGTAGGTTTGCCAGGCATTTATGTTTTTTCTCCTATACCTTTTCCAGCATTTGTCTCTCCACTCCTTAGCTCTTTTACACCCATTATCGAACCATTTCTCTCTGGCATGAATTACACCTACTTTGGTGACAGGTATGCAGCAATCTACTATCTTCCCATATTTCTCACAAAAGATGTCATACATTTCTTGTACAGATCTTTAATTGTTGATGGTGTAACGACTAGCCCTTGGGCTCTGTTCTTTCACCTACTCTGTTCCTTCTCTTCATCAATGATCTTCTATAATCCTCATCTTCCTCTCTTCTTCATGCCTTTGCTGATGATTCTACCCTTCACCTTTCCTCTGCTTTATCTTCTCAAACTTCATCTGTTACTCGTAATCAGTCTCGTATCACTCTTTCTTCAACTCTCAGCTCCGATTTGCAGAGGGTATCTGAGTGGGACACTCAAAAGTTAGTAAAATTCAATGCCTCCAAGACAGTTTCTGGCTCTCTCTTAATCTTCTTCTCCTCCTGATAACCCTATTTTCTTCGAAAGTAACGAAATGTATCCTCTTAAATCTGTCAACATATAAAGAATCCATATAGCCTCTAACTTGTATTGGAGGAATCACATAATTCAAATGTCTAAATCTTCCAAAAAATTGGGGTTTTGTTTCGTTTTCGTCATTACATTGCTTCTTTACAGTTGCTCAAAATTTATGAAGGTCTCATCCATCCTGCTTAGAATACTGCTCACACATCTGGGGTGCTTCATATTATACTTATCTCCTTGATAGGGTTGAATCTAAGGCGGTCAGACTCATTAATGATCCTTCTCCTACTTCTAATCTGGATTCTCTCTCTCTTCGCCATAAGGTATCTTCCCTTTCTCTTTCCTATAGCTACTACTTCCATTGCTGCTCTGATCAGCTGGCGAGTTGCATCCCTCCCCCACTGCCAAGTCCACATAACACTTGCTAAGCAGCCTCACCTCACAGGTACTGTGTGGAGAATTGTAGCTCGTGGATTGGTTGGTGCATCAACTGTTTCTTCCCATCTACCTTCATTCAGAGAAGAATAGAGAATACTGCAATTGCAGAAACAGAAACGACACTGGGAAAACTGAAGGAACAAGCACACAAACAATGAGTTTCAAATATTATTCCTAATCCTTTTGACCTATCATCCTTCAAAATGCAAGGTCTCTCGTCATCTCAGGACCTAGTCCTCCATATCTCTGGGTCGTCTGTACTTTGACTGTTTTTTCTGTCTGTCAGTTTCCTTTGTATGACATTACCTTATCTCTGCCTTGTCCTTAACTTATTTCTTTGTCTTGGTGTTTTCTTGTGCCCGGGCCTTCATTGATGAGGGCAGTTATTGCCTGTCCCGGTGTCACCCTCTTTAAAAGAAAATAAGGCATCTACTACAGCCTCTGGTGACTTTGAGCAAAACATTCTGTCAAATATATCCCATTCAAGTTTGTTTGCATCACTTCCTCCCAAGCATCACCTATATTTTTCACAGCATGAAGAATATTATATGACTTCCAGAAGTCCTTGATAGTCAAGTTCTTGTCCTTCTCCATTGCCCTGAGAGCCATATTGATTGTTCTTCAGAGATAGTAGGCTTTAAAAGAGGCAATGACCCCCTGATCCATTGGCTGTAACAAGGAGGTGGTATTAGGCAGAAGGCAACTACTCTGTCTCGTGTTCACAGTGGACATCATAGGGGTCGAACCTTTAACGTGGTCACGGATGCGATCTTTGTCTCTGATGATAGTGGCCACAGTTGCATGGGCTAGTCCGAGATTGCGGCCAATGTTCATAGAAGATTCTCCCTTTTCAACACGGTTTACCACTTCAGTATTAATTTCCATGGTGATGGCTTTTCTTTTCTTTGTAGCACTGCCATCAAAACTATCACTAACATGCTAGGGAGGCATAGTAATGTCAGTAATGAGCAAATATAACAAGAGAGCATATGAAAGCACTAGACACAATATGACAGGTGGGAATAAACTGAGTGGGGGTTCTTCTCCCTCTTCTAATGCTGCATGACACCTGATTCTTACACTAAGCTCAACAAACTATTTTTAATAAAATCATATTAACAGCTATGTGTTTGGTATATTTTTTGTTTCAAATTCAATATAATTCTTCAATAAATGAATAAATAAAGCCATTAACTTGATATATACGAATACAGTACAACTGTGTTTGCTAGTTTTGTATTTGTGTGTATTTTGAATAAAATCATATAGACAGCTATGTGCTTGGCATTTTTTTTTTCAAAATAATTTTTCAATATAACCAAATACTGTATATAAAAATAAATAAAGCCATTGACTTGATAAATACAAACACAGATGTGTTTTCTAGTTATGCATTCGTGTGTATTTCAAATAAAATGGCATTTACAACTAAGTTTGTATTGTTTTTTTAATTCAATATAATCCTCCACTATAACCAAATATTTAAATATATAAACATATATATATAAATAAAGCTATTAACTTGATAAATATGAATACAGCAGTGCTGCTAGCTGTATATTCCTCCACCATGCTCACAAACTATTTTGAATTTATCACACCAGCCATATAGGTCAAAATAATAATTTATTAATAATTTATTACTTCTTTTTTGGCCTTTGTAGTAATGGCAAAACGACGTAAGTCAAAATGATATTTTACGAGGAAGTACTATTTTACACAGCCATCATTGTTTCTTTCTATATCACCTTCAGGTTGCTCTGCATTAATTTTTCTATCAATGCCTGCATTCATAAATGTTGTTTTCACATCCACCCGTTGTATCACCAAATTTTTGTTGTACTGCCACATCCAGTAATGAGTGCACTGTCAACATTTTTCCTTCTGTGGCAAATATCTCTATGTAATTGATGTATTTCACTTGTGAATATACCTGGGATACATATTGAACTTTTTAACTTTTCTTCACCATTGGGTCCATATTTTACTTGAATAACCAACCTTCCACTCACTGAAGGGCAATCCTCTGGCAACTTAGTGACTTCGAAGGTGTAATTGACCTTATGCAAAGAAGTTTTTTCATCCGTGTCCTTCCTCAACTGGATTGATTCTGAAATTGCTATGGCTTCTTGGTAGGTGACTGGTACTGGGATATGTGACAGTCTGTAGTGGCAATATATGAAGGTCTCACGTAATTACCTTGTTGTAATTACCTAATTGTGCTTATGGGAAAGAGCCCTATGCTCATAACTCCCCGTCTCCAGGTTGGTTTCATTCTTGTACTCAGTGATACTTATCATATTTGTCCTTAGAAACTTTAACTTCAATTAGCATTAACTACCTCTTTGGTTAACAATTTCCAATCAACACCTACTTTTACACTAAAAAAGTACTTCCTTACATCCTGCAAAGAAGTTTTCTTATGAATCTTCAAAGTATGACCTCTAGGTCTAGAGCCATTCATATCAAAATATCGATCCTTATCCACTCTAACAATGCCATGCAGGTATTTAACAGCTGTCAACATATCTCCCCTTCGTTCTTCTCGCTCCTAGTGATAGTAAGTCTAATTCCCTCAGCCTCTCCACATAATTGAGATAGCATATTTCTAGGCCAGTTTTTTAGCATGTCTTCAAACTTTTTCCAGCTTAACTTTTTGCAGCTTATTTATTTGTTTTTTTGCAAATGTGGATTCCAACTGGGGACTGCATATTCAAGCTTTGGCCTCACATAAATTACATAAATATTTCTGAACATTTCTTTGTCCATGTGTTTTAAGGCTACCCATACATTTGCTAAGATAGCATATGCTTCCTTTACTATGCCATTTATATGCATTTCCAGAGACAAATCTATCAATAGTTTACTCCTAGATCTCTCTCATTCTTTGACCATTGAAGTTTTGCTCCGGCTAATGAGTACCTAAGCATGTGCATTCTCGCACTAGAACCCATTTTCATTGCCTTACATTTTGAAGTATTAAATTTCGTTAGCTAATTTTCTGACCGCTCATGCCAACTATTTCCTGAAGTTCTTTACCATTGTTCTTGTCTCTTACTTTCCTCACAATCTTTGCATCATCTGCAAACATATTCTTGAATGAATATATAGACTCTGGTAGGTCATTTATGCATACAATGAGCAAGAGTGGCCCTAAAACTGAACCCTGTGGAACCCCACTACTAACCTTTCTCCTTTCATATACTGAGAGTCTTAACTCTGACCCTGTGTTCCCTTCCTTTTAAGTAAGTTTTCATTCATTCCAAGATATTTCCACCAATTTTCTCCGTTATTTGCAGCTTCGTAATAAGTCTCCCATGTGGGACCGTATCATATGTCTTCTGAAAATCTAGGAATATGCAATCTGCCCAGCCCTCTCTATTCTGTAAGATCTGGCTTACCTCAACATAAAATTCTAATAAGTTTGTTATTGTTGATCTACCTTCTCTGAAGCCATGTTGTCTCACTGACAAAGAGTTGAGGGATTCCAAGTGAAGAGAGATGTGTTTTGATAATGACACTATGTTTCCAAGTGTTGGATAATGCATTATGTAAGTAGCTGTAGTTTGATATTTTAGTAAATGCTTGTAGGACTTGTAATCCTAGGTGTCTAAGGAGTATGTAGCTTATATTGTCAGGGCCACAGGTGATTGATTGCCTGAGATTACTGAAGATGTGCTTTGTCTGATAGTTGATGAAGTTAGAATAGTCTGGGTATGTAGGGAACTGTCTCTTACGTCTGATAATGCATTGATTTTCATGGTAAGGGAGAAGATGACCGACGTAAGAGATATGGTTGTGTGTTTGAAGACATAGTGTCTGATGTTGTGATGACAGCATGTGACTGCTTCGTTACTGTTGGATAACATCACGCTATTTGGTGTTTTCTAGACTTAGTTGGTATTTGCTAAGTGATCATGCATTTTTAGGTAAATATTTGAATTTAATGTTTGCTATCATAGTATTTTATTGTGACTTGAAAGAGCCCCACACTTGTAACTCTCCATCTCCTGTTTGGCTCCAATCTTGTACTAAAGGATACTTATCATATTGGTCCTTAAAACTATGGATGCAGTTAGCATTATCTACTTCCTCGCTTAGCAAATTTCAGTCATCAACTATTCTTGCTCTAAAAAAACACAGCCTTACATTCTGCTAAAAAAGAAAAAAAAATAGCAAAGCTTCAGACTACGACCTCTAGTTCTAGAGTCACCTGTATCAAAATATTGTTCCTTGTCCACTCTGTCAAAATCATGAAGGAATTTAACACTCGTCTCCATATCCCCCTCTTCCTTCTAGTTTCTAGATAGGGCATGTCTAAGTCTCTCAGCTTCTTCTCATAACTGATATTGCGTACCTATCACCAGTTTTGTACCAAGTCATTGAACTTTTTCCAGAGTATTTGTATTTTTTTCAAATGCTAATCCCAATAGGGTGTGCTGCATAATCACACACTGGTCTCAAGTAAGTCATATAAACATTTCTGAGCTTTTCCTTGTCCTTGTGACAGAAGGCCACCCTTACATTTGCTAAGAAAGTATATATAGACTTTACATTACCATTTACATGCATTTCCGGAAACAAATCTGCCAGTACATTTACCAATATATCTTTCATTCTGCACCTACTACTGAGTACCCAAACTTTGTGATTGTCTGATGTGTTGCCATTGTATGCCTTAATTGATTTTATTTTTGTTGAAGTGTCATAAAGGAGGAGAGAGGAATTTCTGTGTGCACCGGTGTCAATGAAGATAATGGATTGGTTTACCAGGGTGATGAGTCCACAGCCACTGCCACTGATCCAGTCATGTCTAATAGTGGTGAAGTTATGGAATGTAGGTGTTTTATGTGTTCTGTGTACTATTGATTCTTGTAAGATAGCAATGTGTGTACTTTGTTACCTGAGGAAGCGTGCGAGTTCTATTTTATGGTGATACTGCCATCTATGTTAGATAGTAGAATACTGATATTGCGTGTCATGTGTATTAGCTGCAAGGGAGGTTGGGAGGGTGAGCGGGTGTTTGAATAGGTGGGAAGGCAGGAGGAGATGGACGTGATTGAGGGATGGAACATGGTAGAGGTAGGCGTTAATTTTGAAGGGGGATATAGTGTCTGTGAGCAGATCCATATATTGTTACATTTTTAATGTTAGCAAGTGTTACACAGTGAAATGGATCCAGCTTATGTATGAGTCATAAGAACTGAACCCTTAATGGAGGGTGTGGAGCATGTTGGGCATATGTATTTGTAGTTGGGTCCTAGGTTACTCTCAATGTTTTCAGCTAGGAATCTTTGACAAAAAACAGCCAGAGTAATTTCTCGGGGTAGAAATATTGTGTTATTGGTCGTGTTGTGTTGAGAGAAGAGGTAATTGCCTGGTGACCGAAGCCTCTTCTAGGTTCTCATGTCCATTATGGTTGGTTGTCCTCTTTTACTGCTCCTCTTATGAGTTGTTTAGTTTCTTCTTCTGATTTGTGACTCTAGGGGGTAGAGTCAATACAGGGATCCTGCCATTCCAGGTCCATAAGCTCATGTTTACATGATCAACAACAAACTCCTTGAAATTAATTGCTATAGTAAAATTTACTATTACTTTAACATGCAACGTTTCAGTTGTAATCAAAGCTATCCCTCCTCCAGGCCCTTCTAATCTCATAATTTTGTAACCTCTATGGAAAAATGATACTGTATATATAATCATATATTACTCTCTCTGTAATAGCTACAATATCAGTCTTAGCACCATGTATCTTATCTTTTAATTCCCCTGCCTCAACAGCTACTTTATCAGCATTCGTGCAAAGAAACCTCCATGAGTCTATATCCCCTGGTTACATAATTATTTCCTTATTACCCCTTTCTTCGCATAAACCATGAGGCAAACATATTTCTTTTCATTCCTTCCTTCATTTAACCTTTCAGCTTCCTGTAACTAGTTTTCAAGTTTTCACTGCTCTTACCTTGTCCTAATACATCGAATGAACTGTCCTGTGTTATTGACAGTCTTAGTTTTTTTGACCTCAGTAGTTTAGTAAGTCTAAAAGTAGTTTGGCAATTTGTGGTAGTTTATGCATGGCGGAGAGTAGTTGGTGCTGAGTTGGGTGAGTGAGTGGTGGTGAGGGCATTGGATTACCTAATTGTGATTACCAAATTGTGTTTACGGGAAAGAGCCCAAAGCTCGTATCTTCCCGTCTCCTGATCGGTTCCATTTTATACTTAGTGATACTTATCATACCTGTCCTTAAAACTATGGATTGAGATAGCATTAACTACCTCCTCGCTTAGCGAATTCCAATTATCAACTACTCTTACACTGAAAAAGTATTTCCTTACATCCTGCGAAGAAGTTTTCTTACGAAGCTTCAAACTATGACCTCTAGTTCTAGAGCCAGCCATATCAAAATATTGATCCCTATCCACTCTATCATAACCATGAAGGAATTTAAAGACTGTCACCATATCCCCCCTCACTCTTCTAGCTTCGAGTGATGGTAAGTCTAATTCCCTCAGCCTCTCATCATAACTGAGATTGCGTATTTCTGGCACCAGTTTCGTGGCATGTCTTTGAACTTTTTCAAGCTTAGCTATGTGCTTTTTCAAGTGCGGATTCCAAAAGGGGGCTGCATATTCGAGTTTTGGCCTCACATAGGTTACATGAATATTTCTGAACATTTCCTTGTCCATGTGCCTGAAGGCTACCCTTACATTTGATAAGAATGCATATGCTGCCCTTACTATGCCATTTATAAGTATTTCTGGAGATAAATCTGCCAGTATGTTTGCTCCTAGATCTCTCTCATTTTCTGTCTCTTGAAGTTGTACTCCAGCCACTGAGTAGTCAAGCCTGGGCCTTCTTGCACTTGTACCCATTCTCATTACCTTACATTTTGAAGTATTGAATTTCATTAGCCACTTTTCTGACCACTCATGCAGATTATTTAGATCCTCCTGAAGTTCTCTACCATTGTTCTCGTTTTTTACTTTCTTCACAATCTTTGCATCATCTGCAAACATATTCATGAATGAATTTACAGACTCTGGTAGGTCATTTACATATACAAGGAACAAAAGTGGCCCTAAAACTGAACCCTGGGGAACTCCACTACTAACTCTTCTCCATTCAGACACTGAGTGTCTTACTCTAACCCTCTGTTCCCTTCCTTCTAAGTAAGTGTTTATCCATTCCAAAACATTTCCACCTATTCTAGCCATTGATTGCAGCTTCCTAATAAGTCTCCCATGTGGAACAGTGTCAAACGCTTTCTGGAAGTCTAGGAATATGCAATCTGCCCAGCCCTCTCTTTCCTGTAAGATTTGGCTTACCTCATCATAAAATACTAATAAGTTTGTTACTGTTGATCTACCTTCTCTGAAGCCATGTTGCCTCACTGACAAAAAGTTGAAGGATTCCAAGTGAAGAGAGATATGTTTCCTTAGTAGTTTCTCCATAACTTTGCAAACTATGCTGGTCAAGGAAACTGGTCTATAGTTCAGAGCCGTATCTCTCCTTCCCTTTTTGAAGATAGGTATCACATTTGCTTGTTTCCAGCATCTTGGAATCTCCCCCGACTCCAGTGACTCCTTAAATATGATACTTAGTGCCACTGATATTGTGTTTGTGCAGGTAACCTACTAAGAGCATCAGCAATAATATTATTTTCACTTTTTACGTGATCTATCTTAAATATAAATGCTGAGAGAAATATTGCCCATCTTTGAATTCTGGCATTTGATAAATTTGGAGTGCTCATACTAGGGTTGAAAAGCTGAACTAAAGGTTTGATCTGTTTTTATAACATATTCTTTACCCAAATGAAAATCAGAAAAATTTTTAACGGCCAAAACTATTAACAGAGCTTTTTTTTTTTTTTTATTAATCTGTGAATAATTGCATTCTGCTTTTAACAATTTTCTACTTTTAAGTGCAATAGTAGACATTTTACCTTGAAATTCTCGTTTGAGAAGTGCTCCTACTCCCATAGGACTTGCATCCACTTCTAATATCAATATAGCTTTAGGATTAAAATAATCTAGAATATAAACATTTGCAAGAGCTTCTTTAATACTATTAAAAGCTTTTTCATGTACAGCTGACCAATTAAACTTAAAATTTTTCTGCGTCAAATTATACAATGGGCATAAAATAGTACTAAATTGAGGAACAAATCTATTATAATAAGAAAATTTTTCTTTGTTTAGTTTTACATTTCTGTTTTGTAAAACTGATAACACTTTACATAGCCTTTGGTCATGTTCTGCCTGAGTAGAACCAACAACAATATCATCATCTAAAAATACCTAGACTCCAGCAATATTTGTTAATGATTCAGTAATAAATCTCTGAAAAATGCCAGGTGACGATGACAAAGCAAAAGTTAATCTATGAAATTTATACAAACCCCGATGTATATTCATTACAAGGTACTGTTGGGAATCCTCACTTACAGCTAATTGTAAATATGCATTTTTCAAGTCTAGTTTAGTTATATACTGACAAGAATCTAAATTAGCTAATATATTCTCTAATATTTTGGTAATGGAAAAGTATTAACACAAGTCTGCGTATTGACATATTTAAAATCTACACAAATTCTTATTTCACCATTAGATTTCATTTCAGGTACAATTGGACTTGATCAATTTCCAGCATGCTCAGCCTTACTAATTATTTTGTCATATTCCAAATCTTGCAGTGCTTTCTCAATTTTACTCTTATAGTGGTAAGGCACAGAATGAGCTGTAAAGTACTTAGGCACTGCATTTTCTTTTAAGCATAGCTGACACTCATAAGTTGTTATTGGGGAATTTTAATCCACTCTATAATAATGAAATATACTTAAACAATTTGTAACAGAATTATTATATAAAGTAGAAATACACCCTTCCTGCTTACTCTCATGTAGAGCATCAATTTGTACCCTCTTATAATTCAGCTTTTTCATTAAAGACCTACCTGCCAGATTTAAATAATTGTCAACTACAGGAAATGTTTGTCCTTTAACAAATTTACCATTGAAAGAAACATCAAATTTAATTTCTCCATAGACTTTCATTTCTAATTTATCGTAATTTGCTAACCGCTATCTGGTTGGCAAGGGAGACAGCTGTAATTTTACCACATCATGCTTAGAAATAGTGGATGCCCCACTACCTGTATCTAGTTCAAATTTACTAGGAACACCATTTAATTCCATGGAATCATAATCCTCCACTGACTCCACAGAATTTACATTGTCTTCAAAAAGTTTAAGTATATCATAGGTATTTTGTAATATTTCATTCCCTGTAAGGCTTGTTAAAGTCTGCATCATTAATTGAATGCACTTACTTACCCTTAATTTTCTTTTTAAAACATACACTACTAACATGGCTTGTTATTTTACAAGAATAACATGAAGCATCCTTAAACTTACATTTATCTGACTGATGATTATCACGTCCACAATGACAGCACTTACCAAAAGTTTTAATATTTTGGTTCCTCTGTTTTGCTTTAGCACCAAAACTGTTATTTCCTGATCTTATTTTATTTACTGCAGAATAGTTGCTGTAGGCCTATTCTCAGTTACATAAGCAGTTTCTAAATTTATAACTTTTGCCAATAAATCTCTGGAGTTTATTGCTTTAAATTCAAAGGAATCTGCAAGTAATATTTTGAAATAAATTTCCTGATCAATACCTACAAGTAATTGCTCTTAAAAATGTCTGTCAAAAACATCATGAAAGTCACACTTCTGGGATAGCTGTTTTAAATCAGCATAATACTCTTTAACTGTCTCACTCCCGTTCTTTTTCCTCTTCAGGAAATCACATAAAGCCCTATGACAACTAGGCTTAGTTATGAAATGAGACTTAAAAACAGATACTAGTTCTGTAAATGGAACAGTAGCAGACAGCTTTGGAACTGTTAACTTACAAATTGTGGAGAAAGTATCCACACCTACCGATGATAGCAGCAGTACTCCTTTGGCATCCTCTTCATTAATTTCGTTAACCCTACAGTTGATGGTGAACAGATCCAGTCAACAATCGAGATCCAGCTTCTCAGAATTAAATTCTGGTATTGATGGCTTCTTTGACGTCGTCATCCTTCTGCTGTAGGAATATTGTGTAGTCTAGGTAGCCTATAAAATATGCAGTCATATACTAAACTAAATTATTGCTGTCGGGTAGTTGCCAAACTCGCAAAATACTGTAGGATAACTCGGAGGTAGGCTACGATTCCCATTCCCGGCTCCCGTGATGATTACCTAGGCTAGCCTATTGAATCGACTTTTCCTTGGAAAATCCAGCATTGTTCCAATTAAATATACGTTGCCATTGAAATATATTAGCCTTAAGGTTATAATAAGGCATTAAATAATATGTGTAATCCTCAAATACACGTTTATTAGTAAAAATAACACTGGTCGGAAGTCCATTCTAGCGGGAAGGCTGGAAAAAGACAGAAGTAAACAAAATGTAATCCCCCCGCAGTATTAGAGAAAGTAGAAATAACAAAAACAATACAGAATAAGGGAGGAGTGTTGATTCTCAGTTATTTTCAATACATATCGCTTTGTAAATTCATTCATGAATATGTTTGCAGGTGATGCAAAGATTGTGAAGAAAGTAAGAGACGAGAACAATGGTAGAGAACTTCAGGAAGACCTAATTAGTCTGAATGAGTGATTAGCAAAGTGACTAATTCTTGTAAATGAAACAGTTTCTCACCATAAAACAATGGATTTATTCTACAACAAAATCTCACCATATTTAACAATCTGCAAGCAAAAGAAATAACAATTACCTTAACATCTAATGCAACATACAAAACATAATAATACGGCATATATAATATACAACATTGTCCCCGGCCAAATAATTTTACCAGCCATATCGTTGGGGAGCATGTCTTTCCTGTTGCGAATGACGAAGTGGATTTTGTGCCAAACTGGACTCCTCAGAGGGCTGACCTCTTTGAGATACTAAGGCTGAGCCCTCCAGAGAAGGCAAAGGTGAAGGCTTGGAACTAGATCAATCAAGTTCCTCTCCAATGACTGGTTCAAGTTCAGATATTTGAAGTTTAGGTTCAGATGTTTGAATAGCAGGTTCCTTTACTTCAGCAGTTGGGCACGGAGCCAAGTCTCGAAGAGATACAGTTGACTCACGACCACCACTTTGTCTAACATGTGCATATGTTGGATTTGCATGGACTAACTCCACTTCTTTAACAATTGGATCGTCCTTCAAACACCTAGCAAAATTACACAAAAACACTGCTCCTGGATTCAACAACCAAGAAGGAAGAGAAATCCCCATAGATGAACTTCGTGGAAATGCGAAATACCTCTCATGAGGGGTCGAGTTTGTAGCTGTTGATAGAATTGATTTAATACAGTGCAGATCCTGAGGCAGCGCCACCTTCCAGTGTAATTCAGGGAGATTGCGGGACCTCAGAGCCAGGCAGATTGCTTTCCAAATAATCCTGTTGTATCTTTCAACCTGTGCATTCCCCTCAGGATGATAAGGGGTAGTCTTGCTTGTAGCAACATTATGCAGGAAAAGGTATTCCTGCACTTCCCGTGATATGAGCCCTAAGCC
This sequence comes from Halocaridina rubra, assembly GCA_037179515.1. Taxonomy (NCBI): domain Eukaryota; kingdom Metazoa; phylum Arthropoda; class Malacostraca; order Decapoda; family Atyidae; genus Halocaridina; species Halocaridina rubra. The sequence goes on along the minus strand of JAXCGZ010014108.1, from coordinate 11,349 downwards.
TCTGTCAGGGTGAATAAAATTTGGAGCACCACACACAACAAAATTGCTTCCAAACATTGAATTACAGTCTTGGAACATGTATCTTTACATGGTATTGCAAATGGAAACCACAAAAACTCATCCACTGCAACAAACAGATACTTGTTGTTTGTCCGTGAAGGCAAAGGCCTTTTAAAATCAACGCTTATACATACTAATGCCTATGTAGCTTTAATGAGTTTCCCAAGAGACGTGGAAACAAACTATGGTTTCATTTCAGCACATGCACGCCATGCAGAACATACTTCCTTTACTTCCTCTGTTGAAAATGGCAGATTCTTCAACCGCACATAATGAACAAGGCGAGTAACACCTGGATGGCATAAAAAATCATTTAATTTCTTGAGAGATAGTGAAAAAATGACATTGCAGGAGGAATGACTTAAAGTATCAACAACAACATTGTAGCATCCTGGATGGTAACGAATATCATAAAAAAAAATTGGCCAACTCTAAATGCCAGCCTTGGATTTTATCATTTTTTTTTTTTATGATTGTGACACCAGGACGGGCCAAAAAAATTAGTAAAATAAAACAGCCCTCATCGGGCCTGCGCACGAAGAAGACAAAAAGTAGAAATAAACAGAGATGGAGAGTGTAATGACTAGTCAGATGTGAAGGGATAATAAAATATGTATAATGAATATCCGAGAATATTCAGTGTAGCTGTAGGCATAGAAAAAGAACCGTAACTGAAGGAAGACTTAACATCGATTTTTAATCTTTGATCGCTTACGATTGTCCAGCATAATTGCAACTGATCTCTGGTCAGTCACGATGATAAAACGTTGACCAGACAAAAAATGAGACCATTTTCTTACAGCCTCAATCACTGCTGTAGCTTCTTTTCCAACCGATGGAAATGTAATTCATGCCCATTCAACTTTCGAAACATGAACACTACTGGTTGTCTTGACCAATTTAACATAGCCAAAACTGCAACATTCGAGGCATCACATTCCACCACAAAATAATAATAATAATAATAATAATAAACTTTATTTCCATTTTACAATGGGTATTCGTCAGCCAGGACAAGCCCCAACCCCCCACTGTGATGTCCACCCACAGCAGTTCCTGCCAGTAAACAGCTTAAACTCTCGGTCTTGGACGGGGACCGATCTTTCGACCTCGTGAATGCGAAGCCAGCGCGTTACCACTGTACTAGCCAAAAGGCTTGGATTTGTCAGGACAATGTAAAGCAGAATTCATGAGCAGTCGCTTCAAACTGATAAATGCTTTACAAGCCTCAGAAGTTATTGGAAAAGTTTTTGCCTTAATTAAGGGATAAGCATAGTCTGAGAAACAAGGTATCCACTTGGCATAATATGCGAACATGTCTAATGCTCTCTTTAAAGCATTCATACTCATAGGTATTTCAAGATCAAGAAGTGGCTGCATCCTAGATTTATCTGGTCGAATCAACCCATCACTGATTTCATAACCAAAAACAGAAATATTACTAACTGACAGTATTGATTTTGATTAATTTAAAATAAGACATATTCTCTTAGCAGCAGCTAAGAATCTTTTCACACATTCATCATGTTCAGCTTGGTTTCTCCCTGCAAGAGTAATATTATCCAAGTATGGAAATGCATTTTTGAGGTGCTCCTCATCAACAAATTTGTCTATAGCACGCTGAAACACCGCCACACCATAAGTTACACCAAAGGGCACACATGTGAATTGAAATAGGTGTCCTTTAGCCTCAAAAGCTGTGTACGGTTTGTCATCCTCGCATAAAGGCACCTGATAATACGCACTTTTCAAGTCAAATGTTGAGAAAATTCTGTATTGTGCTAATTTATTAACTAGAGATTCGATCTTGGGCAAAGGGTATGCATCAAGGTCAGTATGCAAATTTACAGTATTAGAGTGATATACACACATACGTTTCTTACGGCGATCAAGTTCATCTTTCAAGACTACTACCTGAGCTCGCCAAGGAGACAAGCTAGGCACAATAATGCCTTCTGCTATCAAATGCTCAAAGTCTTGAGCTATAAACTGTTGATAAATAGCACTGTATTCGCGATATTTAGTCACAATTGATTTAACTTTTGCCTTCATATTAGCAAATAGACATGGTTTGGAGAGATTTGCTATAGCCAAGCTACAAATAATGGCTTCTGGGTCATTAATCCGTAACTCAGGTTTTGGCCCACCATACAGGATAGTAACAGCAGCATACTGTTTTTCGAAATCCAAGCACAAGATGATATCACCACACAGATCTTCGATTGCCTCTAAGCAGGTTCTCTTATTATGCTTGTCATTTATAATTATATCTGTGTGACAGACACCTCTGACTGGAGCACGTTTAGATTCCATTGCTATGGTGATACTTTGGGAACTGGGCTTGATATGCAACTTCAGTCTCAATGTTAACTTGTAATCTATAAAGCTATCTGAACTGGCTGAGTCAATCAATGTTGTTACATTATAGTTATTTATAAAAACAGGAACTGAAAAAATTGATAAGCAGTCAGGTGCAGCAGCAGAAATTGCACACAACTCTCCATGGCCAGTTGTAGCCAAAATTTTCTGCTTATGCTTTGACTGACATACCTTAGTCCAGTGACCTGTCTTGCCACAGGATATACACTCACTGGTTCGAGCAGGACATTTAGAATGATGTAGAATTCCCCCACAAAACCAAAATTTTTTCTTTGTGGTAGCAGCATTAACTGATTCTGTATGTGATGGGCCAGCAGTGTTGTTTACAAACCGGCAGTTGTCAGATTTCATTGCAAGCAAATCATCAGCAAGTAAAGCAGCAACAACTTGGGTGACTGTTGTTTGGGCATACTGTTCAGCATTATGCTGAGTGAGCTCAAGTGCCCTTGCAGTCTCATAGGCCTGGCTCACTCTTAGTTCATGGTTTTCAAGTAACCGCTGACATATCGTGCCAGATTGGAGACCATTTATGAAGGCATCTCGAACCAGGCCCTCACGGTACTGCTCAGCAGTAACAGCTGTAAATTGGCAGTTCTTGCTCAGTTTATGTAGTTGTTGTTAAAATTCGTCAATGTTCTCTGTCTGCACTTGACGTCTTGTGACCAACAGATGACGTGCAAAAATAAAGATTTTTTTTTTTATAAATAGTTTGTCCAGGATTCCAACAGCTGCATCGAAAGTTACACAATCAGCAATATGTTCGTACATGGAAGCAGAGACATATTTTATTAGACAGCGCAGTTTGCTAGGTGCATTGGCTCCACAATCTTCTATGAAGTTGACAAAAGTTTTTTTTCCAGTGCTTGTATTCCTTTTCAGCATCTGGTGCACTAGGATCAATGTTGAGCTTATCTGGATGCAGGAGATGATCCATTATGATTGTTGTAAGATAAAACCTTGTAAATGAAACAGTTTCTGTCTATAAAACAATGACTTTATTCTACAACAAAATCAATCCATAATTAACAATTTGCATGCAAAAGAAATAACAATTACCTTAACGTCTAATGTAACATACAAAACATAATAATGTAACATATATAATATACAACACTAATGAAATTCAATACTTCTAAATGTAAGGTAAAGAGAATGGGTACAAGTACGAGAAGGCCCAAGCTTGAATACTCAATGACAGGAGCAAAACTTGAAGACACAGAGAATGAGAGAGATCTAAGAGTAAACATACTGACAGATTTGTCTCAAAAAATGCATATGAATGGCCTAGTAAGGGCAGCATATGCTTTCTTAGTAAATGTAAGGGTAGCCTTCAGGCACATGGTCAAGGAAATGTTCAGAAATATTTTTATAACCTATATAAGGCCAAAGCTTGAATATGCAGCCCCCTTTTGGAATCCAAACTTGAAAAAGCACATAGTTAAGCTGGAAAAAGTTCAAAGACATGTCATAAAACTGGTGCCATAAATACGCAATCTCAATTATGAGGAAGAATGAAGGGGATATGGTGACGGTTTTTAAATTCTTTCATGGTTATGACAGAGTGGATAGGGATCGATATTTTGATATGGGTGGCACTAGAACTAGAGGTCAGAGGTTGAAGCTTCATAAGAAAACTTCTTTGCAGGATGTAAAGAAGTACATTTTTAGTGTAAGAGTGGTTGATAATTGGAATATGCTAAGTGAGGAGGTAGTTAATGCTAACTCAATCCATAATTTTAAGGACAAGTATGATAAGTATCACTAAGAACAAAAATAGAACCGATCAGGAGATGGGGAGTTATGAGCATTGGGCTTTTTCCCGTAAGCACAATTAGGTAATTACAATTAGGTAATTACACATAAATATTTTTATATATGTAAACTGTATATGGACTGTATATTTTAACTCACACACACTCACACTCACACAGCCACACTAGACAAAAAATTCACTGTTAATATCACAATCTCGAATTGCCCCCCTTGAAGTTCATATTGCGTGGGGTGTGCACCCCACGTTGAGAACCACGGATTTAAATCCAAGAGACTTTAATAGAACTTTGAAAAGACAATCCTATCATTTATCTGCTATTGATGAAATATCAGCAAGATTACCAAATGCAAAGGTGTATTCAGTTCTTGATGGTACTAAAGGATTTTGACTAGATGAGGAATCATCCAGCCTTTTGACTATATATACATGCTTTGGGAAATACAGATATTTACGAAAAAAAAATGCACAAATTAAGAAAGAGTTGTGAGCAATAGTTTTTGGTGTAGAAAACACTCATATGAAAATCTGAATTAAGACTTTTTTAAAATATAAGAATGCCGCTAAGACTCCAAAAATATTATCTTAATGTTCATTATAAGAAGTGTAAAGAAATGTACATTGCTGATGCTCTAAGGCAGGCTATATGGGTTAAAGAACTGGATTAGTCTTCAGATGATATTACTATAAATATAATTAATGAGTATACTATATAATTAATGAGTATACTGGTGTTGAAGCAGTCATTATTAAACAGAAGACAAAAGAAGACACAACTTGTAGATGCAGAAGGAGTTCATTTTAGAAGGATGATCAGATTGTAAAAATCAAGCTAATGTAGATTTTTATGCATATTGGAATTTTAGAGATGAAATTAACAATGTAAATGGATTATTACTTAAGATGAATAGAATTATTTTATCCGAAGAGTTGAGGAGAGTTGTCCTCAAGCATCTTAATAGATCTCTTCTATACTGGCAGGAATAAATGTGGAAATTAAGGGTTTGGTTAGTTCATGTGGTACTTGCAGTGCTTTTGTAATCATTAAGTAAAGGAAATTTTACTGGTGCATGATCTCCCTGATTTATCATGACAAAAATTAGGTGCTGATCATTTTTGAGCTGCATGGCAAAATATGTTTCCTCATGGTTACTTATTATAGTATTTTTTTTTTGAATTTGATGAATAAGTCCCTAATGAAAATATTGTTATTTAATGCTGCAAACACCCATTTTCTAGGCATGGTATATCAGAAACACTCTTCAAAGCGTATGGTATACACCACACAACTTCTTCTCCTAGATATCCTTAAAGTAATGATTTAGTTGAGAATAGTGCACAGACTTTAAAGAGATTAATGAAAAAAGCACATAAAGTTTGCCAAGAAGTATTTTAAAGCCTATTAGATTAGAGATATATTCCAATTCTTGGAGATGTGAATCCTGTACAGTTGTCATTTGACCGACAACCCGTACCACACTTCTTACATCTCCAAATTTACTGAAACCCAAGAGTTCAGACCCGTTTTATATATATATATATATATATATATATATATATATATATATATATATATATATATATATATATATATATATATATATATATATATATATATATATATATATATAACAAAAGCTTAAAGAATCTCAATAAGCTCAAAAATTCTATTATGATATGCATGCTAAACCTTTTGATAATTTGGAGGAAGATGTGTTTAGGAATAAAGATGACCAAAGTTAGGAAGCTTGAAAGGCAGTTGTGGTGGCACCCAAATCATAACTGGTAGATGATATCTGTGGTCATACATTCTGTAGAAACAGAAATAATTTGGTTAGTAAGAATGAATCCCTGCCAGTATTCTCTGGGCATGATTCTGAAGAAATTTGTGTTAAAAATAAAATACCAGCCAAAATAATAACCATCCCAAGGATCTGCAAGGTATTTCCAGAATCTACAGAGGGTTTGGAATGTCCAGGCAGTAATGAAGATAATTTGTCAATAAGTGAAGGGCTAGTGATGACATTTAGGGCAGGGTTCTTAACCTGGGGTGCTAGCACCCCCAGGGAGTGCTGATATAAATTTTAGGGGGTGCTGGGAAATACTGTGTACGTAGTGATAAAATGTCAGTGTTCGTAGCCCAGGGTCACCAATATTGAAGGGATACTTTTTTGACAAATGTGTTGTATATATATATATATATATATATATATATATATATATATATATATATATATATATATATATATATATATATATATATATATATATATATTCTTTTTTCGTAAACTTTTACATGATTTTCAACTGTGTTAGCGCATTTAACATGGTGATGAGAAGCACCAAATTTGTACGAACATTCCACACTTTCGGATGAAGACTGCTTCACAAAACTTTGTGGTACTTATTTGGTACGTGTTCTGATATCTGATGTGAGATGGTGGGACTGTACCGCTCCCGGCAGTAGTTGTATAGAAGCAGTGCAGCAGTACAGAACAGTCCCTGTATCTTTGAGTTACACATTAATTTTAAGCTCCAGTAATACAGGTAAGACTATTGGAAGGTATATTTTTCCTCATTCTCTCCTAATTCAGTAACATTACATCTCTCTATCCTCAATCTGTCACTTCATTTTTCATATATGAATGAATATATGATGCTGGTCCAAACCTGCACCAATTTAATGGAGCTGGAAGTTACCCTGATTATAACTTTCAACTGTTTTTCATAAAGGTATCACTGGCGGACTATAGTTTGCACACATATCGTTGCCTTCACCCCCGCAGATGTAGTACGAACATGTGTTCATCTAAGTCTGTTTCGCTGTTAACATCTCTCAGAAGTAGTTGCTTCATATATTGAAGTCATCTTTTTTAAATAAGAGTGTTACCTAAGATCAAAATACTAATCAATTGAGTTTTGAAGATCAAATACATAATTTTGAATAGTGCGTTTTACTACTAGCCTCTTTGTTTTATCTACAGGATATTGTAATTTTGCAATGGTGAAGGCCTGCAAATGGTGTTATGAGTATGTCATATATGGCTTTACTGCACTCCTGGATGATCGTGGAGGACCAGACCAGGCACAATGCATAATCTGCCATTTCATTATTTGCAATTCTAATTTGAAGCCTGCTAGATTCCGAGAACACCAGGCAAAGCATCCAGCCTCAGAACATGAACAAACTCTCGAGGCTCTGCAGGCTAAGACGGCTAAATTTGACCAGAAAGGTACACTACCTCGACTTGGATTCAAGACAGTGCAGAAACCACTTTTACAAGCTTCCTATGAGGTAGGATACCAGTGAATCAGGGAGAAAGCTTATCATTTGGCTCCGGAATGCCTGATTAAGCCATTCGTCATTTGGATGACAGAACTGGACGTGGGAACAGAGGCATCCAAGAAGAGGAAGGATGTGCCTCTGTCCAATGATGCTTTTGCAGTGATAATTGCAGATATAAGCGGCGATATCTTGGACCAGATTGTTCAGGAGATTAAGGACAGTCCCATCCACATTAGTCTGCAGTTGGATGAATCAACTGATGTTTCCAGCATAAGTCAGTTGACTGTGTATACCCAGTACATCCAGGATGGTGAAATTAAATATTAATTCCTCTTCTGTGAGCTTTTACAAACGATGACAAAAGCAGCAAATATAATGCTACTCTTGGAAGAGTTCTTTGAGAAGCATCAAAATCAAGTGGGAGAAGGTAGGCTTGGTCAACACAGATGAAGCCCCAGCCATGATAGGGAATAGGCCTGTTTTGCTGCTTTTTTAAAGGAGAGGGAACCAGATATAATTTTGAAGAACTCTGTTCACCATCATTATACTTTAGTGGCAAAGATATTGCCCCCTCACCTCAAAACAGTTCTGTCTATGTGTCCAATGTGAGAATTTCATCCAGGGTCGCCCTTTAAACCACAGAGTGTTCAAGTTAGTTTGTGAGGATATGGGAAGTAAACATCAAGTTCTTCTCTTCCACAATGAAGTGCAGTGGTTGGCCTGTGGGAAAATCCTAACCTGGTTTGCAGAGCTCAATGATGAGACTGCAATATATATTCTGAGAGTATCTCCTATCTGACAGATAATTTAAGCCATTTGAATTACCTCAACTTGTCCATGCAAGGCATGTTTGCTAGTAATATTGTTTGTACTAAAGGAAGCTCTCACTCTGGAAGTATCAAATTTAGGGAGGGAGTGTGGGAGGCTTTCCTATCCTTGAAGAGATATTGGAGGATAAGACAATCAGCCCCATGCTCGTAGAAAATATTGTTGCTCACCTCTCACACCTAGAGACCACTATGGCAAAGTACTTACCTAACATCATACATTTCTAGAATGGATTCAGCAGCCCTTTCTGGCATATATGAGTGATGCTGACAACCTGAGGAAGGAGCTTTTTGACTGCATGCGGACCAAGGTTGTCAGACAAATTTCCGTACATTACCGCTATCTGATTTTTTTATGTGATCAGTAGATAGCGTACCTTGGACTGTCTAGGACAATGCTGGAGATGATCATTCCATTTCCAACTACCTACCTGTGTGAGAAGGCATTCTCCACCATGATCCTGATCAAAACAACTGTCTGGAACTGCCTTCATGATATAAGGGTGGCTCTGGCCAACACGAAACCTCGATATGACAAACTAATCGTACATAAACAACAACAAACATTGCATTGATGAGTGGATGTTTGATTTTCCTGCTGTGTGTGTTTGATTGAGTTTGTTCATGTTCTTTTTTTTTGGGGGGGGGTTTCATATCGCTTTTGCCAATAGTATTGGCATTTTGAATGTTTTTTTTTTTTTTTGAGAATGAACAAATTAAATGATCAAGCAGTGCTGCACTTCAATTTACATTATCCTTGTAGTAACCAGATGTTATACAGAGTTAGGGGGCCCTGGAATAACCAAACCTGACTATAGGGGGTGCTGAGTTCGGATATGGTAAGAAAAGCCGATATAGGGGTGGAGTAATCAAGCCACCTAAGAGATTAGACCTGTAAGTTTTTCTAATCAGCATTATTTCAATATTTTGATATTTGATTGATTTTCAAGGTTTACAAGAATGTTTCTAATTATGATGGTCTATGATTTTTTTTTTTAGATAAAGGAAAATGTAATGTAATGTAAGTTTACTTTTTGTACCCTCTTCTATATATTGGTAGTTAATGTATTATGACAATAACATTACAATGGGTGGTTCTGGAACTAGAGGTCATAATTTGAAGCTCCGTAAGAAAACTTCTTTGCAGGATGTAAGAAAGTCCTTTTTTTTTTTAGTGTAAGAGTAGTTGGTGAGTGAAATTTGCTAAGCGAGGAGGGAATTAATGCTAACTCAATTCATAGTTTTAAGGACAAGTATAATAAGTATCTGAAAGAGACGAGAATGCAGCTTGGAATGTTCAAATTAAGGAAAACATCGAACAGTTGAGAAAAGAGTGTCAGGGGCTGAATATGGAACATGAGGCCATGAAAACTTCCTTTGCTGATGCATTAAGGGGAATGTGGCAGTAAAAGAAGCTGTGAAGGTGGTGGAACTGGAAAACATACAAACAGTTGACTATACAGAGACAGTAATGGAAAAAATGAAAGATGTTGAGATGGAAAGGGCAAATCCATTGATTAAACAGGCACCTGATAAAGAGAAGACAGTGGTAATCTCAGGCATAAGCAAATCCCAGAATCCAACATGTCAGGGGAGACTTGAAGAAAATAAAGCTAAGGTTGTAGGCCTGATAAGAGAACTTGGAGTAGTTTGTGGTCCTGAGGATATTGTAAACATTCACCAATTAGGTAAATACTCTAGGGAGGGAAAGCAGAGACCAACAAAAGTAACCTTTGAGAGAGGGGAAACATGTAGGGATATATACTAGACGATTAAATGAGGAAAGAAATAAAGAAGAGAAGATAAATGTTCATTTCAGAGTTCTTCCAGACAAAGGGGAGATAAAGAAGATAATGGCATAAGATCAGGGGATGGGGCCTTATTAAGATTGTTATACATAAATGCTGATGAATTAGCAGATAAGGTAGTAGAATTAAAAGATAGGATTCACAACAGTAAGGCAGATATAGTAGCAGTTACAGAGACTAAATTTAGTGAGAACATAAACAGTGTCTCAGATTTTCCTGAGGGCTGCAGAATATTAAGAGTTGAAAGATTTGAGAGAACTGATGGAGGGATAGCACTGTTCATAAGTGAAAGGATTCAGGTTGAAGAAATAAACATTGCTATAGAGAGTGAGTTCAAGGAATATCTTGTTGCTTGCATAAACACTGGGTCAGAGGCATTATAATAGCTGTTATATATAACCCACCAAGGAACCAACATACGCTAGAGGTTTATGAGGAAAGTCATATAGGTGCTATTGAAGTCATGAACTCAGTTATTAAGATGGCACAGGAGAGAAAGTGTAGGATTTTGATTATGGGAGATTTTAATCATAAAGAGATAGATTGGATAAATCTTGACCCACACAGTGGAGAGGACTCATTCGAGGCAAGATTCCTAGATTGCATACAAGGGAATTTCCTACATCAACATGTACTGGAACCAATGAGGGGCAGGGGTGTGGATGAGCCATCACTACTTGATTTAGTATTCACAGATAACGTTTTGGATATTGAAGAAATTGAGTATGAATCACCAATTGGAAAGAGTGACCACTGTGTGTTGTTGATGGAGTATATAATTGAAGATATTCTGCCTGAAAGTAGAGGCACTGAAGACACGAGGAGGAACTATCTGAAAGGAGATTGTGTAGTTCAGTCTGACAAGATATCAAGATTACCACAATATCATTTAAGGTATTGAATTAGGCACAAGTGATCACTTTTCAAGCAACTTTATGTATCGAAAATGAACAGACCAAAAGTATCACACACTAGACGAAAAAGGCGGCAATACAGAGTCAGTGTTACCATAAAACAGAAAACCAAAACAATGTACAGTTCGTTATGACAAAAAGAAGCAAAATTAAGGGATCACTTTACAACAACAAAAAATTATTAATAAATAAAGTGAAAATATATATATCAATTAATAAATACATTAATATATAAATAAAGAAGACATATATCATACCACTACAACACTCCCCTGCCAGTACAGGAGTACATTAGTTTTTAACA
>JAXCGZ010014107.1:0-35574 GCA_037179515.1 Halocaridina rubra | reverse complement strand
GCTAGGTATGTGATACTTACTTTTAGTAGGAGGGCTAGAATCTGTGAGATGCTGCAAATGACTCACAGGGCGATCATGGTCAGGAATTCCAGAATGAGACTGCAAGGGAACAGGCATATTTGACTGCAAGAGTGTAGCCATATCAAGCTGCAAAGTGTCAAGAACACTAGATGCTATGGGAAGGGGAGGCTTGCGCATCATCCTACTGGACTTGTGTCTAGAGCCTGCAATGAAGAGATCAAATGCTTGCAATTAATCATACATGGTAGTACTTAGTATTGTAATGTTTCCAATGCTTGGTTGCATACAGATATAAATGACATATGCAGAGCTGTTACAGTGTTTATGTAAGTTTTTCCTTATTTTATGAGTCAGTTTTCCAGAAATGTAGTATGGTGACAAAAAAAAAAAAAAAAATAGATTAATTCCATACTCTCCGAATTCCTTGGGCTGATATGAAGCCACAACTGGGAATTATTCATTACCAAGTTCAAAGCTTCCCTCATGTACAACATCCCCTTCAAAGAAGGCCACAATTGTGAGTTTTTCATTGCCAGGTTCAAAGCATTACTGATGTACAATACCCCCTTCAAAAAAGCCACAACTGGGAATATTCTAGTTTCAAAGCTTTCCCTGATGTACAACATCCCCTTCAGAGGAGGCTTAAGTTTAGTTCATTATCATGACATCTAACTTTGTGATGGATCAATTCTTGTCAACTTATATGTATTCCCTTACCTGTAGATTCTTAACCTGCCAGTGTCTAACTATACTCTTTATCATATCCATTCTATGTCTGTAAATTATACATGCCTAGCTTCCTTTCTTCATACACTTCTCACACCTGTTATACTCAACTTCACTACACTAAACCCATACAGCTGGTGCGTTAACAATGGTTTCCACAGAAATATCAACTCTCCCACATATTTCTCTACTATTTATCTTGTACAGTATGTTATGGAGATTTCTCCCAATATACTCCCATAACCCACTGTATCTCCCAATATCTTTACAATGATATAAAAAAAAACCCTCTACTATGCACTGTGACTTATCCTCCTTACCAAGATAAAATGCCTAGACACCAGCACCATACCTCAGACCTTTTTCAAAAACTCCATTGTAAACTCATCCAAATTACTCTCCTTCCCAAATTTGCCTACAATAAAGTTGCTACAACTGCCTCATTCTTTTTCTCTTCCCCTTCTAATTCTTTACAATATGCAAATGTACTTGTATCTAATGCATTATTATGAACTTCTGTCTTCATATAAATTCATTATTTCATAAATATGATGTACTGGATACTTTCATTTTTACCTGATTTCTATAGGATCTGTTTTCATCATCCCACCAAGACCTTACATACACCTCAATCTTTACTCAGCTAACCTGGTCAAAAATAATACCTTCATATGTTCCTTATAATTATTATAAATGGTTTTATCTCCTCTACTTTTCCAATTCCTATTCTGTAATCTATTTATTTCATTGTGAATTTCTTTTGCTTGAAGGAAAATAGCTAAATATTATGGATGTTACACCTTACTTCCATCATCACACACTTTCTTACCCCACTCTCAGATTTTTTCCTTAATTTACCAAGCTAATTTTGCACCACATAACTTCTTTGCACAAACAACCACTAGCTATTCATATTTACCACACTTCTCACCAAAATTAACTTTTCTGCATCTCCAACCCTCTCTTCAAACTTTTTGTACCTTCTTATTTTCTTTTGCCCTCCATTACAAAATTACACCTAGTTCTCAGAATAACGCGGAGATAGGTTCTCAGAAGTGACGGGTAAATGGAAAATCGCGTGAAAAAACAAGCTATTTTCCATAGGAAACAATGATAAAGGGCATAGCTCATTCCACAACCGTCCATAGACACACTATACCAAAGATATAAGTAAAACATATTTTATAAGTACATAACAAAGCAGAAAGACCTGTAGTTATTTATATTAGCAAATAATATACAGTATAAAAGATATACAGATTTACTGTACAGTAAACAAATTAATGCACTCTATTATGCGGTTGGCAACAGGCTTACGCAGGGACGTGTATGGTGGCCAGTGTTGCCAGATAAAGTGGATATTTTTATTTTCAAATGTATGGTACATTTTAAGAAATATATTAATTACAAGATGGTAGTACTGTAATTTAAATAAAAATGTACTTCATCTTTAAGATACCTGAAATAACTTACCAGCTTACATGTACATTTTTTATATTTATCATTCCTCTTATTCATCTATTCTGGCAACACTGATGGTGGCGGTGAGGACGAGGATGCAAACCTTTTGTCACACTTCTGTATCAGCTGATGCACCCTCGCACGCTATTTTCCTGACAATATTATATCGAAAGTATGTTTTCTATTTGTTCTTAATGCTTCTTTTTCCATTATCTTCATAATATCCGATCGCATTAAGCAGTACAAGAGGAGGAGGATGCGGGAGAACGAACCTCTATCGGCAAAAGTTTTGTCACACTTCCGTATCAGCTGATGCACCCTCACATGCTATTTCCCTGACGATATTATATCAAAAATTTGTTTGCTGTTTGTTCTTAATGCTTTTTTTCAATTTTCTTCATAATAATCGATTGCATTAAGCGGTAGAAGAGGAGTATGATGCGGGAGAACGAACCTCTATCGGCAAACGTTTTACTCGGCTGATGCACCCTCGCACGCTATTTCCCTGACGATATTATACTGAAAACATGTTTACTGTTTGTTCTTAATGCTTTTTTAAAAGTTTCTTCATAATATCCGATCGCATTAAGCGGTAGAAGAGGAGGAGGATGGCGGAAAAGTGCCTCCAAGGCGGTTGATCGCATTAAGAGGAAGAAGAGGAGGAGGATGGCGGAAAAGTGCCTCCGAGGCTGTCGATTTTAACTAAAATGATTTTTTTTTTCCAAATTTTTTTGCAAGGCCGTTATTCGCGAATTTCGTATTTTTTTTACTATTATTTATTGGGGGCATTATTGCAATTTCGCGGTTAAAAAAAACGCGGAAAAAAGGAGCAAGGTGTATTCTTGTAGTAGATGTGTTTCCAACAATTTTTCCTTGTGTTCTTTTACATACACACTATGAATCCATATTTACAAACTTGTTCAAGATACTTACGAATAATTATCTCGTAAATCAAAGTCAATATCGTAAAACCTCCTCTGCTTCTTTCACTCATCACTATTCTAACATACGTGGACTGAACTCTAATCTTTCGTCTGTCGAACAGCACTTGGGTGCTTTCCTCTCTAACCTCCTCCTCCTATCTGATATCCAGCTGTCTATACATACTTCCACTGACCCATTTCAAATCTCTCACTATAATCTGTATACTCGTCTTCGTTCCAAATGTGGGGTCTGTGCCTACTGCAACATTAACACTCCTACTGCGAGGCTCATGGACCTTGAATCTCCCAACATTGATGTTCTCTGGCTAAAAGTCTGTCTCCACTACCACTATCCTCCTTTGCTTCTCCTACTGTTCTCCAAACTCCACCGAGTTTGTGTCTTTCTTTGAATATCTGTCCCTTGTACCATGAGTCCTTGCTATCTTCTCACCCACATGCCGAAGTTCTCTACATTGGAGACTTCAATGTACACCACAGTGAGTGGTTTCATTCCTCTCACACTGATGTGGGAGGAAGTGGGACCCTTGCTTTCTCTATTATTCACAATCTGGAGCAAATTATCAAACATTTTACTCGTGTTCCTGATCGTCACGAACATGCAGCAAACACTCTTGACCTATATTTCACTTCTAACCCTTCAAACTACTCTTATTCTGTGCTTTTCCTTCTTGGTAAATCCTACCACTCTATGATCTGTCTCTTCCATTTTCGCTCCCCCAATCCCTCCTACTCAGCGCTGCCTTTGGCACTTTGAGCGTACCCAACATGAATATTTGCGTAACTTCCTCTTTGACTTCCCATGGGGTGACTACTGCTTTTGGTCCCGCAACCCTGATCAGTTGACTCTAAAACTTGCCGAGATCATGACAGTGGGAATGGAGGCATACATCCCCTCTTCTACAAAAACTTTCTCTCCCCCTAAACTTTGGTTTGACCGTGCCTGCTCCATGGCAGGAATCGGGCACACCGATCTTACCAAGCCTCTCCTTCCGATTTAACTCGCTCTGCTTATATTGTAGCTAGGAATCGCTGTACTGCTCATAATTTGACAGTCTAAGGCTTCCTTTATAAGAAGAAAAGTTGATGACCTTAACTCCTCTCCCACTGACAAATACTTCTGGTCCTTAGCCAAAAACCTTTCCAATAACTTCTGTAACTCTAGCTTTCCCCCTCTCATTCCTTCTGATGGTTTTATAGCTTGTTCTCCAACTGACAAAGCCACTCTCTTTGGCTCTCATTTTTCTGCCAACTCTTCAAAAACGATTCTTGTGCATCTGTTCCTCAATATTTACCCCTCTATAACCCTATGCCCTCCCTTATCCTTTCTTCACACAAACTTCATAAGGTTCTTCGCTCGCTAAAGACAAACAAAGCATCTGGTCCCGATGGCATCCCTGCAAGGTTCCTTAAGGTGTTTGTAGATGGACTGGCTACCGTGCTTTGGTGTCTTTTTCGCCTCATTCTGTCAACCAGTATCTATCCTTCATTTTGGAAGCATGCTGTAGTTCAACCTGTTCCTAAGAAGGGTGACCGCTCTATTCCTTCAAACTACCGACCTATTGCCCTAACCTCCTCTATTGCTAAAGTTTTCGAAACGTAGCTCAATGCTCACTTCTTGAAATGCCTTGAATCTAACTCACTTATCTCCAATCACCAGTACGGCTTCCACAAGGCAAGATCCACTGGTGATCTCATGTCCTATCTTACTCATATATGGTCATCTTCTCTGAGGAACTATGGGGAATCCTTTGTCGTCACCCTTGATATCTCTAAGGCTTTTGACAAAGTCTGGCACAAGGCTCTGTTGGCCAAACTCCCTGCCTATGGCTTTACCCCTTCTCTCTGTTCTCTGATTATAAGTTTTCTTACTGACCGTTTTATATCTGTAGTTGTTGATGGCGCGACATCTAGTCCTTTCTCTGTTACCAGTGGTGTTCCACAGGGCTCTGTTCTTTTACCTACTCTGTTCCTTCTCTTCATCAATGATCTTCTACAATCCCCATCTTCCTCTCTTCTTCATGCCTTTGCTGATAATTTTACCCTTCACTTTCCCTCTGCCTTTTCTTCACAACCTTCATCTGGTACTTGTAATCAGTCTCGTATCACTCTTTCTTCTACTCTCAACTCCGATTTGCAGACAGTATTTGAGTGGGGCACTCAATATTTAATTAAATTCAATGCCTCCAAGACACAGTTTCTGGCTATCTCTTTATCTTCTTCTTCTCCTGATAACCTTATTGTCTTCGAAACTAACAAAATTTACCCTCTTAATTCTATCAACATATCAGGAATCCATATAGCCTCTAACTTGTCTTGGAGGAATCACATAATCCAAATTTCTATATCTTCATCCAAAAAATTGGGGGTTCTGTTTCGTTTTCGTCGTTACTTTTCCTCTTTACAGTTACTTAAAATTTATAAAGGTCTTATCCGTCCCTGCTTAGAATACTGCTCACACATCTGGGGTGCTTCTTCTTATACTTATCTCCTTGACAGGGTTGAATCTAAGGCAGTCAGACTCATCAAAGATCCTTCTCTTACTTCTAATATGAATTCTCTCTCTCTTTGCCGTAAGGTATTTTCCCTTTCTCTTTTCTATCGCTACTACTTCCATCGTGCTCTGATGAGTTGGCGAGTTGCATCCCTCCTCCACTGCCGAGGTCGCATAACACTCACCAAGCGGCCTCATCTCACAGGTACTGTACTGTGTGGAGATTTGTAGCTCGCGGAGTGGTCGGTGCAGCGACTGCTTCTTTCCATCTACCTCCAGACTCTGGAAATCTCTTCCTCCTTCTGTCTTTCCTAATTCTTATGACCTTTCATACTTCAAAAAGCAGATCTATTGTCATCTCAGGGCCTAGTCCTCCATATCTCTGGGTCCTCTGTACTTTGACTTTTTTCTGTCTATCATTTTCCTTTATGTGACCATTTCTGACTTGTCCTTAACCTTTTTCTTTTCCTTCATCTGGGTATTTTCTCGTGCCCGGGCCTTTCTTGATGAGGGCAGTTTCTGCCTGTCCCAGTGTCACACTCATAAAAAAAAAAATTATATAAAATACAGTATGGAGGACTGCACTGCACACTAACACATACAGCAATAACAAAGTATACACTACCTGAGACCTCTGGTCTGGTGTGGTTTTCCTTAGGGACTCGGGATTGTCCGACCACCCACCTTAGGGAAAGCCAACAACAAGAAGGATAAGCTTATTCTTGATAGCTTATGACAATAATGCAAAATTGATTTCCCTTTGATGCAATTTATAATACATAATATTATAATATATACAGTAATATGGTTTTACCTATTCCTCCTAGGCAGGGTTTATTCCATGGTCTACGATGATCTGGGCCTCCTCTTCCTTGCATTTCTAGTAAGTGCAACAGCATCATCTCATCACCCTGAGGAGAGCTTAAATCCGGTTGGATACTAGAAAAAGATTAAAAACTACGTTAATCTGCTCATCTGTTAAAAACTTTTTCTTCATGTCATTATACAGAAGGCATAATTACAGTAATCCACCATATTTGCACAGTCAAGCTCTATCTGCATAAACAATATAATTCATCAGGTATGTACATCAAACTAGAGTAAATGATAAAAAAATAAAAGTGAAGCAAAATCTGACATCAATTTCTGTCATACAGCTTGATGCCCAGAGTACATGTGTACACACCTTCCAACAGCACCAAGCTGCTCTGTAAGTGAATCCAGATCTGAGAGGAAACAAGAACTGTGTGATGAAGTATGACTTAACAATGGTCCCTCGTGAAGTGCTAAAGCTCTTGTGGAATGTTCCACATCGTTATCTCCACTCATAGTCTCATCATCCACATCATTCTCGTCGTTACTAGCATATTCAGCTGTAGTAACACTGTGATCTGGTCCCTCTTCTTGGTCATTTAATTCACCTTCACTTAAATCCTGAACAAGGAAATAGAGTGACTATAGCATATACCATTCTTGTTGGAAAAAAAAAAAAGTTTTCTAGTTATGTTTGCAAAAATGTGAAGCATTATTATAACTACAAACAGAGAGACAATAATATAATTTCATATTAGCATCCCTGAAGAACATATGACTTTTATAACAATTACATTTTAGTACTTAGTTTACATAAATTCCATATGTACACCTTGTTTGAAGTCAGGTCCACTATCATTGTTACCTACAACACTGCTGCTGCATCTTTATACAAAATCATCTCCATACGATATTTACAAAATTCAAAACTCACTTTACACAGATGACCACGATACATTTTATACAGTAAATATGTATATTGCGTAATAAATAGGTACATTCTGAAATGCTATATGTCAAAAGTTGTAGTCTCCAAGAAAGGATGCAAATTGAGATGTCATCAATAATGGGTGATATGACCCAAACTCATCCTGAGCAGTATAATCAATGGCATAACCCACCTCTGTATCAGAGGAGCTGGAAGATTGTCGTTCGGCTTCTAATTCTACAATGGGGTCAACAGATTTATTGATATGATGATTTCGTTGTGGTTTAGTTTGCGGTAAAGGATGTGAATGGTGTGGATGGCCACCACTCATGTGATGATTAGGTTTAGGAGAAACAGACTGAGGACGTTCCACTCGAGAAAGACCATCAGGATTGCCTCCACTTTTACTGCTGGCCACCGAATTACGAGACAGCTCTATGGCTATTCGCTATTTGTAAATTAGAAAAAAAAATTTACATTCAGTGAAATAACAGTACATATAACATTATTTCCTAAAAGGAAATGCAAAGTTCTACAGAATTACTTATCCATATGCTTACTGTACTTCGCAGAATTAGTATACAATTTTTTTACTTATTAACATTGAAAGGAATATGGAAAGAAAATGAATGTACCTCTTTTAAATTATTAATTTGCTGAATATACTGTGCCTGCAATGTTTGCAGTTGATGAATATGCCATTGCTGATCTCGACACTTTTGGAAGAAGGTAGGGGGGCGCACTTGGAACCTGTAAGTAAAATAAGCTTCTATAATTGCCCATTTAAAGCTAAATACTGTACTTCAATAAGCAATAAAACAAATAACATAGAAAAGTTGCAGAAGTTCAAATAGTGCTTTCAGACTTGCTCTCATACAAGTAATAACATTTACAAAAGGCAAAAGTTACCTAAGGATAAGTGTGTCTGTCTCGGTGTTAAGATAACCTTCGCTCGCCAAGAGATCCAGCCGAAAAAATCTGTTGTATCCCCAACATTCTCCTACCTCAAAATCAGATGCGAATTCTCTTACGATGTTTTTACTTGCATCTCTTGACCCTTGATGAATCATCTCTACTCTATATTCATACCTGAAAGATGTCATATAATAATACAGCTTAACAATAAGACATTAACAATATTAATACTAATCATCAACAGATTTGTTAAAGGTCTCCAGTAGATCTGGATACATAAGACTACCCCTCACACAGATCAAAGGATGTAGCAACTTGTTCCTATTCAGTAGGTCTTGAATATCTCTCTCTAAGCTAGTTCATATAGCTCTCTTCACCAGAGCCACTTGGGATGAAAAGGCTAATACAAAGTGTGTGGCAGCCCCTGTCGACTAAATAAGTACTGTACTCTATTAAAGGAGTTGGGGTATA
The DNA here is from genome assembly GCA_037179515.1 of Halocaridina rubra. Classification (NCBI taxonomy): domain Eukaryota; kingdom Metazoa; phylum Arthropoda; class Malacostraca; order Decapoda; family Atyidae; genus Halocaridina; species Halocaridina rubra. Next base: position 26,804 of record JAXCGZ010014107.1, on the reverse strand, counting down.
TGAGGCAGTATTCTTGTCCTCTGTCCCACGGGAAAGGAAATGGAAAATGCAGTAAGAGAAAGAGAGCATGACCTAAGGGAGGCAGATAATGCTAAATTCCTCATGAAGTAGAATCCTCCTTTTGCATAAAAAAAAGGAAAGAAAATGCAGAGCATGAGAGGAGAAAAAGTATATATATATAATGGCATAGTATCGAAGAGTAATATATTCAGAGATACATTATTTCCTCCACAACATATTTCACTGGAATCCTTGAAAATGTGCCAAGGAATAATAAGAGGTAAAGAGTCACTATTGAAGACACTTGAAAAAAGATATTATGCTCCCTACAGACAAGGCTCTTCCTAACCATCGTCATTTCCCAAGACACACTGAGTAGGCTCCAGATATTCTATGTACTGAGCTATCGAATACTGTTTGAAGTATCCAATTATCTGCTTTAATTATAACCTCCAAGAATACTACGTATTATGTATGTGAGAAGGTTTATTGACATATGCCAAGTGAGTGATACAGTAATGGTGTCTAACCTCCTTCTGTCAGATTGACATAACTAATTCTTAGTTCTCTGAGAGAAAATGACAACATTTAGACATTCTGTATGGACCGTGATTTATAGACGCAGTTCCGAGTTGTTACTTATACAGAAGGCATTAGCATACGAAGTCTGCTAAAAGGTAATGTCAGCTATGGGTTGGTAGACTTCCATTTCTTGATATAATATTACCTAATTGGAGATAATGAACATCAAAACAAAAAATTGCTTACTTGGAAGTTTCTGGTAAACCAGCACTGAGTTCTAAGAACACAGATAAATAATTTCCTCGCACAACACCATTACCATCTGGATACACCTGTGAAGAAGTATTACAAAAATTTAAGAAATTAGATTAAAATCAAAACAAGCACGAAGTATGCATCTGTTAAGTTGCAACTTCAAGAGCTAACATATCATACAGTATATAAAAACGATTAGCATTGGAGGAGAGAAGCAAGAACTCTCCACCCCGATTCACTGAGTCTCATACGCCCCTAATGATAGAAATATGGAGCAATTGGCAGGTAAGACTTTCCTAACAAAATATTTTTTTCCCCCAGAAACAAAACATTTTATGAGAGGGGTGAAGATGGGCTATGAGTATTGCCGCAATATTGATCCATTTTTTGTTCATGCGTAGACACCCTGATGGCTTCAGCAGGGTATAATACTACTGTTGTTAAAAAATCCTACAGAAAAGTAGGTAAAACATAAATCTATGTATCAATCAATAGAATAAAAAATAATGCTCTTAATAATGTCATTGTGTCAATAAGGCAAATGAGGATGGGCCATGGATGCTGACACATTTGACATATAAGAAAGTACTGATATTACTATTAATGCTCAAAATTAATTACAGTACACCTTGTTCGTTTTATCAGCGTTTTTTTTAACCGCGAAATTGCAATAACGCCCCTTAAAAATAATAGTAACAAAATACGAAATTCGCGAATAACGCCCATGCAAAAAAATTATAATTTTTTTTTTTCATTTTAGTAAAAACTCGACCGCCTCGGAAGCACTTTTCCGCCATCCTCCTCCTCTTCTACCGCTTAATGCGGTTGGATATTATGATGAAAATTGAAAAAATTCTTAAGAACAAACAGCAAACATTTCAATATAATATATGTCAGGGAAATAGCGTGCGAGGGTGCATCACCTGACACGGAAGTAGCAAAATGTTTGCCGACAGAGGTTCGTTCTCCCGCATCCTCCTCCTCTTCTACTGCTTAATGCGATCGAATATTATGAAGAAAATTAAAAAAATCATTAAGAACAAACAGCAAAATTTTTTTTCATATAATATCGTAAGGGAAATAGCGTGCAAGGGTGCATCAGCTGATACAGAAATGTGACAAAACGTTTGCCGATAGAGGTTCGTTCTCCAGCATCCCCCTCCTCTTCTACCGATAATGCGATCGAATATTATGAAGAAAATTGAAAAAGAGCATGAAGAACAAACAGCAAACAAATTCTCGATATAATATCGTCAAGGAAATAGCGTGCGAGGGAGCATCAGCTGAAACGGAAGAGTGACAAATTGTTTACCGACAGAGGTTCGTTCTCTCGCATCTTCCTCCTTTTCTACCGCTTACTGCAATCGAATATTATGAAGAAAATTGAAAAAAAGCATTAAGAACAAACTGCACACAAACTTTCGATATAATATCGCCAGGGAAATAGCATGTACAGAATATATATATTTAATTTAAGTTTCCCCAATATACGTTTTCTTTGTAACGAATTGCATAGTTTTCTTTTTCTCTCAGTTGACTTTATTTACGTTTAGATTTCGTGCAGCAAGGTCGATATGTAGAGAAGATAGAATAATGTTTAGAACCAAGGAATATTAATAATACATACTATAATCTTGAAAATTAGATAAACCCCAAATAGAGTGAGTAAATAAATATTTTATTTGTAAGATATTTGTAAGTCTCTCAGTAAATGTTGGTCTGCATCAAGGGTCTGCTTTGAGTCCATATCTATTTGATCTGGTCTTGGATGTAGTAACCCAGGGTATTAGAGATCAATCACCAAGGTGTATGCTCTTTGCAGATGACACTGTACTGTGTAGTAATAGACGAGAGGTAGTGGAGGAGAAGCTTGAGGAGTGAAGAAGAGTGATGGAGGATAGAGGACTGAAAATCAGCAGGAAGAAGACAGAGTACTTGAGGTTGACAGATGATGAGAATGGGGAGGTCAATTTGCAGGGGGAGGTGTTGAAAAGTGTTGAAAAGTTCAAGTATTGGAATCAACAGTAGCAGAGGATGGTGACCTAGAGTCAGAAATATCCCACAGAATACAAGCGGGATGTAAGAACTGGAAGAAAGTGTCTGGGGTGCTGTGCGACAGGAGAATAGGGATTAAGTTGAGGGGTACAGTGCATAAGACAGTTGTGAGACCTGCGATGATGTATGGAGCAGAGATATGGGCAATAAAGAAGACAGAAGAGAAAAACTGGATGTGGCAGAGATGAGGATATTGAGATGGATGTGTGGGGTGACAAGAAGAAATAAGATCAGAAACGAGGTAATTAGAGGTACCTCAAAAGTTTGAGAAATATCAGATAAGATACAAGAAAGTAGACTAAGATGGTATGGTCATGTCGTTAGGAGGGATGAACAGTATGTTGGGAGGAGGGTGATGGAAACGGATATACAAGGTAGGAGAGGGAGGGGGAGACCAAAGCGTAGGTGAGGGATGAACAGTATGTTGGGAGGAGGGTGATGGAAACGGATATACAAGGTAGGAGAGGGAGGGGGAGACCAAAGCGTAGGTGGATGGATTGCATCAATGACAACCTGAGGTCTAAAGGTTTGTTGGGTGATGAGGTATGGGACAGGAACATATGGAGAACACTGGCCAGAAACATCGACCCCATATAAAAGTGGGAAAATATGTAGACGAAGAAGAAGAAGAATTGTGCCTGAATAGTGATAAGCATCAGCTGATACGGAAGCGGCAAACCGTTTGCTGATAGGGGTTCGTTCTCCCGCATCCTCCTCCTCTTCTACCGCTTAATGCGATTGGATATTAAGAAGATAATGGAAAAAAAGCGTTAAGAACAAACAGCAAACAAACTTCTCGATATAATATCGTCAGGGAAATTGCATGTGAGGGTGCATCAACTGATACGGAGGCAGCGAAACGTTTGCATCCTCGTGCTCACCGCCACCATGCACATCCCAGTGTATGCCTGTTGCCCACCGCATAATAGAGTGCATTAAATTGTTTACTGTACAGTAAATCTGTATATCTTTTATACTGTACACTATCTGCATGTTAATATAAATAAATACAGGTCTCTCTGCTTTATGTACTTATAAAATATGTTTTACTTATCTTATATCTTTGGCATAGTGTGTCTATGTAAGATTGTGGAATGTATCTATGCCCTTTATCATTGTTTCCTATGGAAATTTACTCATTCTTTCACGCGATTTTTCATTTACCCGTCACTTCTGAGAACCTATCTAGGCATTATTCAGAGAACTAGGTGTATATCCTTTTTCTTCTATGTAATATGTCACCCATAAATTATCACTAACATTTGAGAGTGAAAGATGCCTAAAGGTACTTATGTCTTATGCAAGAAGGCAAAAATACTCCATCTAATTATGAGAGCAAATTAAAAAAAAAAAGTGAGATAGAAAGAGAGCCACATACGCATGTGCCTGCATATATTAAATAAACTTACAAACCTGCATGTTCTACAATAAGCATCAGTGCCATTCATATTTGACAAATCTGAAGATATAATATTTACGATAATACAAGATGAGCAAATCTTCAGTTCTTTTTAAATGGGATGAGGATAGTACTTAACCAATATGAGAATCATTAACTTACCTTAAGTCTCCATGAGAGGCCATTGACATGGAGGGGTGGAGAGTAGACAGGGTCTGCCTTATGTTGTAGTTGGGAAAAGTTGTTCATAACAAAAGTGCTACTATCATACTGGGGTACAATTTCACTGAAAATATAAATTAAAATGCTTAAGACAGTAAGAAACCTTCTTCCGAGAACAGTAAGGTAGATACAATTGTATTTAAAAAATAAAGCTAGTAGATATCCTCTTGATACCCTGCACAAATATATTTATAATAGCTGTCGATAATTTGAAGCCACAAAAGGGCTGATGATGTGTCTGACTTTCATTATTCAAAGGACTGTTCTAAAACCTCACAAAAGAGATGTACTGTATCATAATATAAGTTTTGATCTACTCATCTTCATGTTATAGGAAGTTTTTCACTTACACCTCTGAATGGGAAATCATCCTTCTAACTACAGCCTCTCAGATGTCTTGTCTATGTTGATTGGAAGAAAAGCTCCTATTTCTATTCCCTCAATTTGATATTACTGCACAATAAATGCCCATCTTTAACCTCTTAAACATTTAAAGTATTAAATATTCGTCACCAAAAAGTCGCTAACACCTCTACATATTTCCTAAGATATTATGATGATATCTCCACCACAATAATCTTGAACTTTTTCGGATTTCTTGTTAGTGCTCGTTTAATATTTCCCCTTAGCCGACACTCTTTCACATTATGAAGACCTCCTCTCTTTTCAAGTATGTCATGCCTGCCACAACAGCTCCCTCTATTTTCCATACATGTTTTAAAGTGTTCCCTGTGCCTCTGCTTTATTTTGGGAGGTTAGGGGCAATAACTCAATATTCTCATCTGTTATAATAAGGAGCAAGAAATGCTCAATCATCTTTTCTTTTCAAAAGCTTTAGATATTCAATACCAACAAGTAGCTATCTTAAAGCAAAAACATTAAACTTTATGACATAGAAGCAACAATAGCTGCAAACTTTTAATTGTTGTCTCGTATCAGTGTAATACATATTAAGAATAGCAGATAAGGGTAGTTTTAAAAATCTTACAGCAATAGCAGATGCCTAGCTCCTATTAACATATGAAAGCTAACATATTCTCACTCACCTCTGAAAATCAGCAGGTACAGGGGCAGTGACAAAGGAAGCCATAGGTTTCTTATTAACTGGCATTATCAAGGAATGGAGATCTGAGGAGCGCTGTATCAACTCTGATCTGAAATTTAAAAGTTTAAAATTACTGACACACAAGAATAAATCAGAAAATTCAGGGAAATGGAAGGGAAGAGATCATAATTATGCATGATTTTAGGAGTACATGGTTTACAACCAGGATATTTATTTCCCAATATTCAACTTAAAACTCGAAATTTTTCTAGCTTAAGAAATAAGAATTCTGTCTCACTCAACACTTGCGATTCTGGAAACTCAGTATCCTTGGCAGAGAAAGAACAGAAGTGATTAATGGATATTTTACTGTAAGTTACCTATGACAAAGACAGTCAAGTTCATGATGCTATACAGTTATATGAAAGACAACAGAAAAATAGGCATTTGGAGAGAGTATTACAGTTTCCTTTACATTAACTTATGATGTTGAAAGTCAAGAAAGCATGATAAACTTTAACAGTTACTTCTCCAATGATGAGTTATTTCCCTGTCATCATCTTTTCACGTTTGAGTCTCCTACGACAATGGTTCCAACAACAAGTGTACATAAAGCAATGTACCCAAACAAAAATATGCAATAAGCAAGACTAAAATTTCAATTTTTTTTATATAATACAGCAATTTAATTCAATATTTCACCTCAAATTTATCATATCCAGTAATCTCCACAACTAAGAGTTCTGTGGCAAGAATAAAAAATAAACAAAGATATGTTTGTTATGCCAGTCCATATCTCCTTCAACCCTGTTAATCCACTATTAAACATCTATCAATTAAAATATGAAGATGTGCTAGCTGCGTCCCTTTAGGGTAATTATTTAAATGGAAGCAGAGCTTGCTCTTTTCTATAGCTAATAGATTAAAGAACTGAGTTTTCATACTCCCCATTATATAGGATCTTAGTTTGGGAGGACGTATCACATTTCATAAGATAGGTATGTTATGCCAGTCCATATCTCCTTCAACCCTGTTAATCCACTATTAAACATCTATCAATTAAAATATAAAGATGTGCTAGCTGCGTCCCTTTAGGGTAATTACTTAAATGGAAGCAGAGCTTGCTCTTTTCTATAGCTAATAGATTAAAGAAATGAGTTTTCATACTCCCCATTATATAGGATCTTACTTTGGGAGGACGTATCACATTTCAGAGGTAAAATATAGTACAATAAATGCCTACTTGGAACAAGTATGTAGTTGGTGTTCTATTTCTTGTAGGAGAGACTCTAACTGTTCAGTTTCTTGTGTTAGAGAATTCTTCTGTCCCATTAGTGTGAGCAACTTAGACTTGAGCTGGGAGTCAAGTCGAGCGATCATGAGTTCAACGGCGTTTCTTATTTCCCTCACTCGTTCATCTTTCGCTGCTCTTACTGACTCCACGTTTCTCTCCTGGAATAAAATAATATTCGGAAAATACTGATGGCAATAAAGAAATTCGTATGGAAAAAATTATCATACTAAGGCTAATAAAATCTTTACAAAAAAGATTGATGCAAGTGAGCGGAACACGGCTTAAAAATTAGCCCAGGCAAATTATTATAATATAATTAATTTAGGTATATTATCTTATATATATATATAATATTATATATACAGTAATCCCTCGCTATATCGCGATTCACCTATCGCGAATTCAGTGCATCGCGGTTATATTTTGGCGAGTTTTTTTTCTCTCTTCTGGGTAGTGTTCCCCCCCTGTATCGCGTTTCTTGGTTCGCGTTCTCACTGTATCGCATTTTTTTTTTAATAGATTATTATTTTATTTTATGGGTATACACAAAAGTATTAAAATATTGAAAAAATAAAATTTTTCAGTATTTTCATTTTTTTATTGAAAATGTAAATTTACGTTGCTTGCTGTTATTTATAATGTAAAGGGTGTTTTTTTAACAGTGCAGGGAGGGTTTATACAGTACGTAAACATAAAAATAATTGTAAAATACCTATGTACATTAGTATGTCATGTAATTACCACTTCATTCACAGTAATTTTATCTACCACTTTCATGTAAATTTACGTTGCTTACTGTTATTTATAATGTAAAGGGTGTTTTTTTAACAGTGCAGGGAGGGTTTACACAGTATGTAAACGTAAAAATAATTGTAAAATACCTATGTACATGAGTATGTCATGTAATTACCACTTCGTTCACCGTAATTTTATCCATAACTTTCATATAAATTTACATTGCTTGCTGTTATTTACAGAGTAAAGGGTGTTTTTTTAACAGTGCAGGAAGGATTTATACAGTACGTAAACATAAAAATAATTGTAAAATACCTATGTACATGAGTATGTCATGTAATTACCACTTCATTCACCGTAATTTTATCTATTACTTTCTTATAAATTTACGTTGCATGCTGTTATTTATGAAGTAAAGGGTGGTTTGTTAACAGTACAGGGAGGGTTTATAGAGTGTAAACGTAAAAATAAATTAAAATATCTATGTACATATAGGCTGATCCTACTCCGCGGTTTTCCTGGTTCACGCCGGGTCCTAGAACCGAACTACCACGATAAGGGGGGAACACTGTATATGCGAAAATATTAAAAAAAAATAAAAATTTTCAGTATTTTCATTATTTTATTGAAAACAAAAATTTTCATTATTTTAGTGATAAAAAAATGTATTTCCTAGCCTAAGAATAATAAAACAGTCAGAAATAGTAAAAAAACATAAATTTGAACATGTAACTCTGCACCATAGAAAGTACGATACCGGTATCAGCGTTTCGGAAAACGCAAAGGGTCGCACTCACGTGAGCTTGCATATATTAAAATTTCCAGTAGTTTCATTATTTTATTGATAAAAAAATTTATTTCTTAGCCTAAGAATAATAAAACAGTAAAAAAGAGTAAAAAACATAAATACTCACAATATTACACCATATAAAATACGATATCGGTATCAAAGTTTCGGAAAACGAAAAAGGTCGCACCTACGTGAGCTAGTATATATTGAAATTTTCATTATTTTATTGTTAAAAAAAAGTATTCCTAGCCTAAGAGTAATAAAACTGTAAAAATTAGTAAAAAACATAAATTTAAACATACACTCACATTGTTGCACCATGTGAAATACTGTACGATAGCGTACACTGTATTGGCATCTTGGAAAACGCAAATGCTCACACCTACGTGAGATAGTTCATGGAATGCTATTGGCTGAAAGGGTGAGAGAAGACAAATCACAGAATTGTTTTTCTGTATGTTCTGTATCATGGGGTCTGATTGGCATTTTGGCTGAAGCTTGGTTCTCCCACCATCTTCCATTGTCTCGCCTCTCTCGTTCAGTCTAACTCACATGTGCGCAGTTTGCGTTTTGCTTATTAATATGTTATGCTTCAGGGGTTCTTTCGATAACAGTCTCCTATGCCTAAACAGACTCCTCTTTAATTTCAAGCGGCTCTTGCAGATCTTCTTTAATGTCTGATTTACAAGAGATTTCCTCTACTGGTGGAGCATCAGTATAATTTCCTTTGCCTGAACAGACTCCTCTTTAATTTCAAGTGGCTCCTGCAGATCTTCTTTAACGTCTGATTTACAAGAGATTTCCTCTACTGGGGGAGCATCAGCATCATTTCCTTTGCCTCAACAGACTCCTCTTTAATTTCATGCGGCTTCTGCAGATCTTCTTTAACGTCTGATTTACAAGAGATTTCCTCTACTGGGGGAGCATTAGTATCATTTTCACAGTTTTCAATGCCATCCACTTCCATCATAGAAGGAGAAGGAACACAATTGGTTTCTGGAGACTGACCTGAATTGAGACCAGTTTGTGCAAAGTCCAAAGTATACTGTATTTCAAAATATCACTGATAGGATACTTGGCCTCTCCACTTCCATATTTTCATAATGATCAAGGGTTTTCATAAGTACTGTATATTCAATTCACTTCGTAACTTAGCCACAAGGAAATCGAAGAACCTGGCCTTACACTCGAACGTCTGGCAGCCATGTACCAACACGTGAAAGCACTCCAACAACTCTCACAAGAACATGATGGTAATATGGTTCGTTCGGTGACCTTCTGCAATCTTCTCGACGATGCCATGTCATTACCACCTCATTCACGGTAAGTTTACCTATCACTTTTATATAAATTTACTCTTGCACGCTGTTATTAATAAAGCAAAGAGTGGTTTGTTAACACTACAGGGAGGGTTTATACAGTAAACGTAAAAATAAATGTAAAATACCTATGTATATAGGGTGATCCTACTTCGCGGAAATTCACCTATCGCAGTCGGTCCCGGAACCTAACCCCCGCGATAAATGAGAGGTTAATATATATATATATATATATATATATATATATATATATATATATATATATATATATATATATATATATATATATATATATATATATATATATATATATATATATATATACAGTGTTCCCCCGGTTATTCGCGTTTCTTGGTTCGCTTTCTCACTGCATCGCGGTTTTTTTTTGGATAAATTATTATTTTATTTTATGTGTATATGCAAAAATATTAAAATATTAAAAAAAAAAAATTCTCAGTATTTTAATTTTTTTTATTGAAAAAAACATTTCATTATCTAATTGATAAAAAAAATTTATTTCCCAGCCTACGAATAATAAAACAGTAAAAAATAGTAAAAATCATAAATTTAGATAGATAGATAGATACGTTTATTGACCACCTCTTTTGAAAAGTACAGTATAATCTTTACAAAAGGAATATTTGGTCCAAATTACAATGAATAAATACAATAGATTTTGTACAATCATCAGATAAGTAAATGAATTTTAAATTAATATACATTGTACTAATAACTGAATGATATACGTACGTACAGTATAACTCACAGTATTGCATCATGCGAAAGTGTTCGATAGCGTACAATTTATTGGGGTCGCAGCTACGTGAGCTAGCATATATATTTATATTTCCAGTAGTTTCATGATTTTATTGATAAAAAAAAAACCGCATTTATTACCCTTAAGAATAATAAAACAGTAAAAAATAGTAAAAAACATAAATACTAACAGTATTGCAACATGTAAAATACGATACCGCTATCAGCGTTTCGGACAAAGACTCGTTCAGTCTAACTCACGTGTGCGCCGTACACGTTGTGCTTATTAAACGTTTTGCTTGTGTTCAATAGCGTACAATGTATTGGGGTCGTAGCTACGTGAGCTAGCATATATATTTATATTTCCAGTAGTTTCATGATTTTATTGATAAAAAAAACGTATTTCTTAGCCTAAGAATAATAAAACAGTAAAAATTAGTAAAAAACATAAATACTAACAGTGTTGCAATATGTAAAATACGATACCGCTATCAGCGTTTCGGACAAAGGCTTCCACCATCTTCCATTGTCTCGCCTCACTCGTGTTCGCCATTCACGTTGTGCTTATTATTAATATGTTTTGCTTGTGATTTTTTTACTCGCATATTTTAACATTTGCAATGCCTCCCAAGCATCCTTCATCTTCTAAGGCTTCTTGTAGTGAGCCTAAGCGGCAAAGGAAAACGTTAACCATTGTAGATAAAGTGAAACTCTTAGATATGTTGAAAGAAGGAAAAAAGTTTGTGGATGTCGGCCACTATTTTACGTAAACGTAAAAATGTTTGTAAAATACTGTACCTATGTATTTCACGTCATCATCACCTCATTCACGGTAAGTTTTCCTATCACTTTCATAAAAAATTACGTTGCTTGCTGTTATTTATAATGTAAAGGGTGTTTTTTTAACAGTACTGGGATGGTTTATACAGTGTAAACGTAAAAATAAATTAAAATATCTATGTACATATAAGTTGATCCTACTCCGCGGTTTTCCTGGTTCGCGCTGGGTCCCGGAACCGAACTACCGCGATAAGGGGGTGAACACTGTATATATTATATATATATATATATATATATATATATATATATATATATATATATATATATATATATATATATATATATATATATATATATATACTCCTTAACCTACAATTCATCTTACCAACTTCCAAATACTGTAGTCAAGTAATCAGTTAAACAATAATGTAAGGTATTTCTCACATTCCTGACATTGAATTACTAAGTAATCCAACATTTCAATTTTTATAAACTATGGGAATTTTTAAAAACACATTTCCACCTATTCATTCCAAATAAGCTGAAACAAACTATTACTTAGTTTGCTTGTATAAATCATTCCTATACTACATTTAAGACTAATCAGGCTCCTGTGTGTATATTTGTACTGCCCGTTATGTCCAGGTTACATATAATTTTATATATACTGAACTTTGCATTATACCTACACTGTACACCCAAAATTTTAAAAATAACGTACTGTACTTTAAAGCAACATGAATAATATGCTTTACTGTAAATAATATTAATATAGTAGTGCTGTGCTAATAAAACTACAATGTATGACATAAATGAAGCAATAGATTAGAGTTTGGATTTCAAAACTATTTATGTGAATATCATGATCACCCTCAAGTTCCACTTGTGGACAAGGACAATTTTCACTTCTACCATGTTACTTTAAATATTTATCAATATGCATTGCATTGAAATTACCGTGAAACACATACTGTACTCCAATTGCTTTTCAACGCAAAAAATTTACAAAGAACTCACCACTTCTTGTACAAGAGAGACTAATTCATGTAACCTCCTTCGTAACTGAGCCACTTCTTCTCTTATTTGGGTGGTATGTTGTTCATATACTTCCTCCAGAGGTTTGAAAGTGTGCCCAGAGTGGGTGCCTCCCCATAATGCACACTGATGACATATACATTTACCACATGTCCAACAATAAACACTTAATTTCTCCTGATGACTATCACATCTGTAAGGAAATAAATAACTGATAGTTGTAATTGCAACAAAGCCAAAAAAAAATGCTGTTTTTCATATTTGATGTCATATCCTGCTGAAGCAAGTAGGAAGGCAACAAAGGTTAATATTAACAGACAGAGTAGGAATGATTTATCGTATTCTGCCTATCCTCACCTCCAACTTAAGTTACGGTACTTAGTTGCAAGGAAAGTTATCCAGGGAGGTAGAATACAAGCATGGCACTATCTTATCCATTCTAATTGCCTCTTATAACACAGATAATAAGTATGTAGAATTCCTTCTCTCTATTCATCAATTAACATAGAAGTTATTACAGTACAATTATAATTATCACAATAATATAAATTATCATTTTCATTCATAAAACCTTCTTTTTTTATCATCAGTAGGGTAGCTACGAACAAGAGAATGTACAATAGCAAACTGATTGGGATATTTACTTATAGGCATATCTCTGAACATTCTTTCATGTAAAGGCATATACTGTATAATAATAATTTTTCTGTATGATTCCAACTCCTCTCCAAGTAAGCATACTGATTATAACTATATCCACTGACCAAACGCAAAAGTGCTTTATCCTTATAAGCAAACCCCACATATACCTTGGGCTGTTCTACTTTAAAAAATATTTGAAGGAAAGGAATACTAGACCAGAGCTTATTTATCATGCAATTCAGATCTGGAAGTATTTGCAATACTAGTCCATTGTTTAATTTACTAGCAAAAGCTAGTATTTAGCATATGGCTAATTAATAGTTCACTACACTCAGTTAAGACGTGATGACTATATTAGTTCCCTTTTCTATCAAACATTCTTTTCACCACCAGTATTAATAAGTAATAGGCTGATACATGTGCTACTTCAAATAATATTCATAATTGGTAATTTTTCAAAACTACCTTTCCATTATATTTCATAAAGTTTTCTTTCCATAAAAGCATATACAATACTGTAGTTCAGACACTTAAAGACATTTAGACTTAATATTTACGCAACTCGAACTGGTTACATTCTTCCAGACACACTACGTCAGAAACTTAAAAATTATATAACCAATAAGTGGCCTAAGCAATAAACAGCAGAACAGTAGTAGGCTATGCAAACAACACAAACAGTAATTTCATTAATATACAGACTCACACAAAAATACAAAAAACAGAACTACAATTTATGGTGTATAAAAACACTATATGCAGAAGTATGAAAACATTTATAGTAAACATGATTGAATGTTTTTAAACAAAAATTACCAGTATATCACATTTTTCTCTGTTATTATTTATTGAATGACTGTTCAGGGATAATATTGCATAATGCGTATATTCATAATAAGCAATAAGACATGTGTACACACTGGCTGTAATTCCCTTTGTAAAGGGGTGGTGGAGTCAAAGCATACATAATCAATAGAAGCCAATTCACAACACGCACCCATCTTAGATCCATGGGGATAAAGGGCAACTACAATTTCCCCCCTACCACATCTTCTGGTTTACCTATAGGATGAGTAAAAACCATAATATAAGGGGGAAACTGTATGTTACAATTCTTACTTGTCTTTATCAGTATCTGGGGGTGGTGGGCGAGTGCCAGCTTGCTGAAGGGTATCTAACTGTTGAGTTACGTCTTCTACCCATCTACAGTTGACCAACTCATGCAGGTGCAGATTAGCTCGGCAATGTGGACACTGTGGCCTCTGCTCTGTTAACCATCGTCGAATGCAAAGATAACAGCATAGTTTGGAACAATGAGGACACAGATGGGCATCCTGCAGTTTTTCCATACAAATGAAACATCGAAATACCTCGGCCAAGCTCTGTGTAAAATAAAAACATTTATTATTCACAAACAAGAAACACATCCTATGCAGCCCTTCAGTACAAATCTAGTCAAACATAAAAAAACATTACCCGTATAACAGTAAGACATATTTTACAGAGTACTGTACTTCAAAGCCCTAGGAGAAATTGATACCATATAAGTTTCAATATGCTAACTATAATATATGAAAAAATTTCCCCAAATTCCTCTTTCAAAATCTGTTTTCATGTATTTCCACTCATAACCACCTATTTAAGTTTTCCTGATTAAATTCAGCATTCAAAAAAAGTTTTTTCTAGTGCTTCTTGTCAGCAGTCTATACAGGGAAAATAATCAGATCATATGTGTAACTGAAAATACAGTCAAAAGTTGCTTAATATCCTTATACATGAACAGTACTCCAGTTACCAATGGAGTCAAATATCCAATTATTATTTTTATTATTATTATTAGTAGTAGTAGTAGTATAATTATCATTATTTCTATTATTTCTATAATTATAATAATAATAATAATAATAATAATAATAATAATAATACTTTTTACTACAATTATCATTATTAAAATTATTATTATTATTAATATTGTTATTATTATTATCATCAAAATTATTATTATATACAGTACAGTATTCTTAATTAGGTCATACAGCACAGGTGCAGTACAGAACAGAAGCTCCCCTACTTACGAACAACCGTGTTACGAATATTCAGATACGAACAAAATCCTACCCATTTATTAATGTATTTATTATTATACTGTACTTCATTAGTACATTATTATTACTGTATTATAATTAATTAATACTGTATATTTCATGTTGTAGTTAAGTGTCTTTAGTTAAGTACTGTTCAGTACTTTTTTTAACTAACACAACTTACGAATAACTCTACTTATAAACTGACTTCTGAAACCTAACTTGTTCATAAGTTGGGGAGTGTCTGAACATATATTGGTTTGTTTTCATATAATCTTCATTTAATATCAAACTGTATACATACAGTAATCATAGATAAATAGCAGCTACATGACATGATTACTGCAAAACACAAAGTGGCTACATACAACTGGGCATAATTTGCATACCTTTTAAATTAAACAAAATTCCCTAAGGTAAGCAGACATATGAATAAAAAGTTCCAAACATGACCATTTTTGTATTAAACATTTAAGTAATATCCGACAATATTTTTGTTTTTGTTTTTTTTTGACGACAAAAGAGAAGAGTATGGAATATTTCTATCACCTATAGAATCTGAAAGTTCAAATTTTTTAACAAAGTTTCTAATTTCCTAGAATAGGTAAAACAACTGATATGAGCGTTGCTGAGAGGAATGAGCGATTATCAGAAATAAGATAAAAGCAGGGGGTGTCATATCCTGTTGAATGTTTTTCTAAGTGAGAAGCTTTGAGCTATTGATATAGTTTCAAAAACACACACTCCCTGATCCCATATGCAATAAATGAAAACATCTATGGGCTCTTAAGGAGAAGGAGAGCAGGTTTTACAAGTGTAAAATATGGAGATCACTGCATTTAAAAAAAAAAAAAAAAAAAAAATCCACTCTTTCTTTGGCAGCCTTTTCCATGTTCATATAGCTGGTTCTCACTAGCCTAAAGATTAATTTCGACTAAATGCTTTACAGCTGGATGCACTTCTTGACACCATTCCTTTCTAATAATCCAAGCTTGGAACCAGCCCCAAACATAGAGGCTTAGCTCCCTCACACTAAAGCAAAACCTTCAGGTCATGAACAAAGACCTAGGTATATCACACACCACCATTAAATTATCATACTTGCAGGTTAATCTTCCAATCTCAAATCACAATGCTAGTTAATAATGAAATTGGGCTAAGTGTCGATAATAAAGGAGAACTTTTAGGTCAGATCTTCTCCCCAAACATACAAACAAAATACCATCTGGAGCAAATAAAAAACCAAATCGTAAATTTCTTAGCACTCAGGCATCACTTAAATATAAAACATTAAAAAATAAACCTTTCCAAACAGCAAAGATGATAAAAATACATATCTACGAACAAAATGCTTCAGAGCTACCAAATATGCATAAAATACCAGAGAAAAGCTGGCCATCCAAACAAGCCCTAGAAGAAATCTAAAACTATAGAACAGTAAAAATTTACAATGATATGGACAGTAAACTTGAAGCCTCATAATGACACAAACGAAACAAGCTAATCTGAGTACTGTACTTCTAAGTTAAGTGCAAAACACTTAAAAAGTTACAATGACGTGATCACAAAACTAATCCCTATCAGAGTTAAGTTATTTCAGCCATGATCTCCTACAGCAATGCTGAAGTACTATTATGTGAATCACCCTATCACTTAATGTCAAGTGCTTATATATAAGTCTGCCACCATATGAAAATTAATCATATCCTGGAGGCTTCATAGGTTGTTGGTAAGTGTATGAAGAAAACTCCTACAATTCTGTGCCTACACTGAAACAAAAATTTTACAAGCTGAATGGCCTCAAAATATTAATGTCAGAACTCTAAAGTATTAACAGTGGTAAGTTTGAAGTTATCTACAATATATAAAAAAAGTTGGCAAAAAAAATGTCTATAAACTTGTATCCAATATATATATATATATATATATATATATATATATATATATATATATATATATATATATATATATATATATATATATATATATATATATATATATATATATATATATATATATATATATATATATATATATATATATATATATATATATATATATATATATATATATATATATATATATAGTATCTTTCAAAGTTATAACAATATAAAGAACATAAGTCAAGATATGCAAAATAATTTCCTTTACTGTGTGTACTGTTTGTTGGGACAGGAACTAAATGCAGACAAAAGGGCAGCTTCCACTATCAACAGATACACGTTAATTATAGTCCTATTCGTGGATAAATTATTGTATTTCAGCACCAAAATAAAAAAAATAATAATGCGAAGCTGAAAATACAAAGTAGCTTATCTATAGACTTTTAAACATGTAGAGAGTAAAATAGCCCAAATTAACAGCGCTATCAAAATGAAGATTCATATCTAAAATATTTAAAGAAATACACATTTCAATGTCCAAATCAGCTATGGTTGTAAACGTCGAAATTACCAACATACAAATATTTCCAAACCGAAGAGCTTTGCCCCCCAACCCCCTTTACCTAACCTAACCATGCTTAATACTGTATGACAATACACTTCAAATTTACCAACCGGATCACCCTTTCCAAACCTAAATTTTATCTAAGCCTAAGTTATTTTAATAAAAATAATGAGGAATTCATCCTAGAAGAAATGATCATCATATTTATGTTTATTTCATAAAACGTGAAATGTGAGCTACGTTTGATGCTTTAGATAATTCTAGTATAAATCCAAGAAGGAACAATCAATTATCCAGTACGCAGTGGCCATTCCAAAACTAAATGCATACACGAAAGCATTTTGTCAAATGGAACTTTAAAGTATCTACTACACTGACTTCCAAATCTGCAAGATGATGAGGAAATCTTTGAGATTTTATCATTAGACTGGACTTAGCAGCCCGTTAGGTAAGGAGTATTTTGCTATACAGTATATCTGCTTAATCCCCTAGATATAGCAGAAAATCAGCCAAACTAGCAACACTGGCTAAATAATGCATGAAGATGAATAGAAAATGAATAGAAAATAGAGGTCACAGGCCTATTTCAATCACCTTGAAGGACAGTGTCTATAATTCGTCATATGCAAACCGTTTTAAAAAGCTGGCATTAATGGTGGCAGACGAGGCATGGAGGCATATGTACTTATTACTTTGAAATATTAATGCCACTGTTATGCATTTGCAAAGAAAAGATGTACTGTAGTTTGAAGTGATGAGAGATATGTCAATGTAGATAAAAGACTGCAGTTAATTAAGATGTACACTTCATAAGTAGCAAGAAAGTTATAAATTGGGATATAACAAATAATTTCCTTGACTGTATAAATCACCTAAATTCCATTCATAGACCAAAGAACAACTTCCACAGCTCACAATGTGACTAACATGTACAAACAAGGCTGCTTTAGTCACTTCAAAATTATCCTCCCAAGCAATTACAAAAGCTAGAATGTTAACCTACACAATGCTTACTGAAGCTGGGATGTGAAACCAAAGTTGCACTTGCCGGCTAAAGAGCCTCCAGAGCTCTCACCCATGCTAGCTGGGCTGTCAAGACAGGCTGTGACCACCAGTACTCAAGGCTCATAGTATTGATGTCTGAAGACAATGCTTCTAACTTCAACAAATTCAGTTTTTGTGTAAATTGTAAAACTTGTTGAGAAGTTATATCCTAAATAAACTTTATTAATTTGCATTTTGGAATATATCTTAGTACAAGGTACAAGTAAAAGGACAAAATGCTTCGGGACATATAATAATCGACCAATGTCTGCCATTTTGGAACGAAATCAAAATTTTAGGCAATGGATGGTTGGCTTCAAAGTCTTCTTACTGCAAAATAATGCCTAAACTTGTGATAACAGTTAGTACAGTATTCTAAATATTTCATTTTTACAAGCCAAACCTGTGAATATATTTTAAAATCAAGAGAATCTTGCATTAAGAGTACTATACAGTCATGTGAAAACCCAAAATGTGCCTAAATGTTGTGTAAATATTACACTACCACGCCACTAAGGAGTGAAAAGATAGTACAAAATAATGAATAAGTATTTGCAACAACTAAAAAACTATAATTTCAGTTATCGCCTCACTTCTTAACTGTTGCTGAACTAAATTAACCAAGTACAATGAATATCACGGTATAGTTTCCTAATAAGGCGTGTGAAAGTAAACATTTGCTAACTTTTTAACCAATAACCTCAGACTCGTCCCCCTCCGTCACCAGCTGCCTCTAACTTTGATCAATGCCCTCTGCATATTCAAGACTTTCAAAGGCAGAAATGAGATTTGGCAGATATCTTTCTGCACTGCTAGAAAAGAAAAACTTCTCTTCCAGAGAGGGCATATGACATGGAAAGCTTCACTAAAATACAAATGTCACTCAGCAAGAAATTAGAGGTTCATAAATTGAATTAAATTACATTTCACCTCAATTAAAAAAAAGAAAATACAGAACATTCAAAAAATATTAAAAACTAAAAAATTATATAAATTGTTTCTTAACTGTGGGTGCATTAACCCAACAGAATTTTATACAATGAGCACTTTTTTTCTAAATTGTAGGCGTGAAAGTACGCATGTACAGATAACTTACTGCATGACGCTCGAAAACAATAACTTATTTGTCACAGAGCTTAAGTTAGGTCAAGTTATGGGTTTAACTAAAATCTGGACTTCTAGCTTACCCTAAGGTCAATGCTGAATATTCTGTTTCTAACAAAACAACCAACCCTAAGAATTTTATCTATTGAACTTCAGTTTAAAGTTCGTGTGTAATTTAATTTGTGAACACGAAGAAAAAAATCAATGTTTCATTTCCACTTCGAAAAATTAAAAAAGGCAACCCAATCTGCTTGAACAAGGAAGAAAAGGGGGTCAACTTTTTCTCTCGTATCTCGCCTACCTCATAACTCGTTTCATCTACTTTCTTCTCGCGCGAGGCCATTGTTATCCTCTGCTTTGAGTTCGTAAGATCATTAATGAGTCGTTATAACGGTGGAATGACTTATGATCGATAGAAATATACAATCTCGTTTAGCGACCATTTCTGTAGAACAGCTGAGACGATTTCCGAGGTCACTCCTGCCACAGTTTGGCAGAGCTGGTCATGAATTATGAGCTCAGTTGCTTTTCCAACAAATGATATGCTTAGAACAGTCGAGATTTATATATATAATAATGTTTTAAAAATAAAAGTTGTCTTTTCACTCATATTATAAACACTATCTATTTATTAAAGAGGAAATATTGAGGATGTACTTTAAGATTTTTGTCAACATTGTGTAGGGAGAACGAGATTGCAATTTACAAAGTAGAAACTTTTTTCTTAAGGTAAAATGGTACAGTATATGTTATTAATTATAGCTTATAAAATTAATGCAGTCATGCCTTTTAATTTAAAAATAATTTAAGTTTTTATAATATATGTCATTTAAAAAGTATTTTGGAAAGCTTTACATGGTAATGTTATACTGGCTTATTTGTAGTGGTAAGGGTTACCTTGAAAAATTCTGTAGAAATGTTAGTGAATTTTTTCTCCATGCTTGATGAGTTTCTTTATATGAGAGAGAGAGAGAGAGAGAGAGAGAGAGAGAGAGAGAGAGAGAGAGAGAGAGAGAGAGAGAGAGAGAGAGAGAGAGAGAGAGAATATTGCAGCTAAAATTATAATAGTATTCAAAGCAGTATGACTAACTCACGCAAATGAAAGAAAAGAAAAAAATGAAATTTTGAATAA
The DNA here is from genome assembly GCA_037179515.1 of Halocaridina rubra. Taxonomy (NCBI): domain Eukaryota; kingdom Metazoa; phylum Arthropoda; class Malacostraca; order Decapoda; family Atyidae; genus Halocaridina; species Halocaridina rubra. The sequence continues at coordinate 6,143 of JAXCGZ010014107.1, read as the reverse complement.
ATAGAAAAGTGATAGTTACACAAATGTATTTCATATATATATACTGTGTGTGTGTATATATATATATATATATATATATATATATATATATATATATATATATATATATATATATATATATATATATATATATATATATATATATATATATATATATATATATATATATATATATATATATATATATATATATATATGTGTGTGTGTGTGTGTGTGTGTGTGTGTGTGTGTGTGTGTGATTACCTAATTGTGATTACCTAATTGTGTTTACGGGAAAGAGCCCAAAGCTCGTATCTTCCCGTCTCCTGATCGGTTCCATTTTATACTTAGTGATACTTATCATACCTGTCCTTAAAACTATGGATTGAGATAGCATTAACTACCTCCTCGCTTAGCCAATTCCAATTATCAACTACTCTTACACTGAAAAAGTATTTCCTTACATCCTGCAAAGAAGTTTTCTTACGAAGCTTCAAACTATGACCTCTAGTTCTAGAGCCAGCCATATCAAAATATCCATCCCTATCCACTCTATCATAACCATGAAGGAATTTAAAGACTGTCACCATATCCCCCCTTACTCTTCTAGCTTCGAGTGATGGTAAGTCTAATTCCCTCAGCCTCTCATCATAACTGAGATTGCGTATTTCTGGCACCAGTTTCGTGGCATGTCTTTGAACTTTTTCAAGCTTAGCTATGTGCTTTTTCAAGTGCGGATTCCAAAAGGGGGCTGCATATTCGAGTTTTGGCCTCACATAGGTTACATAAATATTTCTGAACATTTCCTTGTCCATGTGCCTAAAGGCTACCCTTACATTTGATAAGAATGCATATGCTGCCCTTACTATGCCATTTATATGTATTTCTGGAGACAAATCTGCCAGTATGTTTACTCCTAGATCTCTCTCATTTTCTGTCTCTTCAAGTTGTACTCCAGCCACCGAGTAGTCAAGCTTGGGCCTTCTTGCACTTGTACCCATTCTCATTACCTTACATTTTGAAGTATTGAATTTCATTAGCCACTTTTCTGACCACTCATGCAGATTATTTAGATCCTCCTGAAGTTCTCTACCATTGTTCTCGTTTTTTACTTTCTTCACAATCTTTGCATCATCTGCAAACATATTCATGAATGAATTTACAGACTCTGGTAGGTCATTTACATATACAAGGAACAAAAGTGGCCCTAAAACTGAACCCTGTGGAACTCCACTACTAACTCTTCTCCATTCAGACACTGAGTGTCTTACTCTAACCCTCTGTTCCCTTCCTTCTAAGTAAGTTTATATCCATTCCAAAACATTTCCACCTATTCTAGCCATTGATTGCAGCTTCCTAATAAGTCTCCCATGTGGAACAGTGTCAAACGCTTTCTGGAAGTCTAGGAATATGCAATCTGCCCAGCCCTCTCTTTCCTGTAAGATTTGGCTTACCTCATCATAAAATTCTAATAAGTTTGTTACTGTTGATCTACCTTCTCTGAAGCCATGTTGCCTCACTGACAAAAAGTTGAAGGATTCCAAGTGAAGAGAGATATGTTTCCTTAGTAGTTTCTCCATAACTTTGCAAACTATGCTGGTCAAGGAAACTGGTCTATAGTTCAGAGCCGTATCCCTCCTTCCCTTTTTGAAGATAGGTATCCCATTTGCTTGTTTCCAGCATCTTGGAATCTCCCCCCGACTCCAGTGACTCCTTAAATATGATACTTAGTGCCACTGATATTGTGTTTGCGCATTTTTTAAGCACATGAGGGGATATGCATACCTCTGTGGCTGTAAGGTTGATGTTCTCTAATACCGGCCCTTGAGCTTCTATCACTGCAATCTGAGGGGGTGGGGTATTTTCTACTGTAAATACTGACTGAAACTCCTTGTTCAATTCTTTGCAGATCTCTTCATCCGTGTCAGTGATGCTTCCATCTGCTCTCTTTAGCCTTAAAACCTGTTCTTTTACCTTCAGTTTTCCTCTGATAAAGCTGTGGAAAAGCTTGGGATTTTCTTTAGCCTTCCTGGTGATGTCCCTCTCATAGTCTCTCTCTGCCTCTCTCCTTTTACTTAGGTAGTCATTTCTTGCTCTTTTGTAGGTTTGCAAGGCATTTATGTTTTTTCTCCTCCTATACCTTTTCCAGCATTTGTCTCTGCACTCCTTAGCTCTTTTACACCCATTATCGAACCATTTCTCTCTGACATGAATTACACCTACTTTGGTGACAGGTATGCAGCAATCTACTATCTTCCCATATTTCTCACAAAAGATGTCATACATTTCTTGTACAGATTTGTTGTAAAATAAGGTTCTCCAGTCAATAACTGCAAAAAGCTCATTCATTTTGATGTAATCTCCTTTCCGATAGTTCCTCCTCATGTCCTCAGTGCCTCTACTCTCAGGAAGAATATCTTCAATGATATACTCCATCAACAACACACAGTGGTCACTCTTTGAAATTGGTGGTTCATACTCAATTTTTTCAATATCCAACACATTATCTGTGAACACTAGATCAAGTAGTGATGGCTCATCCCCACCCCTGGCCCTTGTTGGTTCCATTACATGTTGGTGTAGGAAATTCCCTTGTACGCAATCTAGGAATCTTGCCCCGAATGAGTCCTCACCACTGTGTGGGTCAAGATTTATCCAATCTATCTCTTTATGATTAAAGTCTCCCATAATCAAAATCCTACATTTTTTTTCCCGTGCCATGTTAACAACTGAGTTTATGACTTCAATAGTACCTATATGACTTTCCTCATAAACTTCAAGCCTATTTTGGTTCCTTGGTGGGTTGTATACAACAGTTGTTATAATGCTCTCTGACCCAGTATTTATGCGAGCAACAAGAAATTCCTTGAACTCACTTTCTATAGCCAAGTTTATTTCTTCAACTTGAATCCTTTCACTTATGAGCAGTGCTATCCCTCCACCAGTCCTCTCAGATCTTTCAACCCTTAGTATTCTGAAACCCTTAGGAAAAACTGTGACACTGTTTATGTCCTCACTCAACTTAGTCTCTGTAATTGCTACTATATCTGCCTTACTGTTGTGAATCCTATCTTTTAAATCTACTGCCTTACCAGCTAATCCATCAGCATTTGTGTATAACAATCTTAATGAGGCCCCATCCCCTGATCTTCTGTCATTATCTTCTTTATCTCCCCTTTGTCTGGAAGAACTCTGTAATGAAAATTGTGTTTACGGGAAAGAGCCCAAAGCTCGTATCTTCCCGTCTCCTGATCGGTTCCATTTTATACTTAGTGATACTTATCATACCTGTCCTTAAAACTATGGATTGAGATAGCATTAACTACCTCCTCGCTTAGCCAATTCCAATTATCAACTACTCTTACACTGAAAAAGTATTTCCTTACATCCTGCAAAGAAGTTTTCTTACGAAGCTTCAAACTATGACCTCTAGTTCTAGAGCCAGCCATATCAAAATATCCATCCCTATCCACTCTATCATAACCATGAAGGAATTTAAAGACTGTCACCATATCCCCCCTCACTCTTCTAGCTTCGAGTGATGGTAAGTCTAATTCCCTCAGCCTCTCATCATAACTGAGATTGCGTATTTCTGGCACCAGTTTCGTGGCATGTCTTTGAACTTTTTCAAGCTTAGCTATGTGCTTTTTCAAGTGCGGATTCCAAAAGGGGGCTGCATATTCGAGTTTTGGCCTCACATAGGTTACATAAATATTTCTGAACATTTCCTTGTCCATGTGCCTGAAGGCTACCCTTACATTTGATAAGAATGCATATGCTGCCCTTACTATGCCATTTATATGTATTTCTTTAGACAAATCTGCCAGTATGTTTACTCCTAGATCTCTCTCATTTTCTGTCTCTTCAAGTTGTACTCCAGCCACCGAGTAGTCAAGCTTGGGCCTTCTTGCACTTGTACCCATTCTCATTACCTTACATTTTGAAGTATTGAATTTCATTAGCCACTTTTCTGACCACTCATGCAGATTATTTAGATCCTCCTGAAGTTCTCTACCATTGCTCTCGTTTTTTACTTTCTTCACAATCTTTGCATCATCTGCAAACATATTCATGAATGAATTTACAGACTCTGGTAGGTCATTTACATATACAAGGAACAAAAGTGGCCCTAAAACTGAACCCTGTGGAACTCCACTACTAACTCTTCTCCATTCAGACACTGAGTGTCTTACTCTAACCCTCTGTTCCTTTCCTTCTAAGTAAGTTTTTATCCATTCCAAAACATTCCCACCTATTCTAGCCATTGATTGCAGCTTCTTAATAAGTCTCCCATGTGGAACAGTGTCAAACGCTTTCTGGAAGTCTAGGAATATGCAATCTGCCCAGCCCTCTCTTTCCTGTAAGATTTGGCTTACCTCATCATAAAATTCTAATAAGTTTGTTACTGTTGATCTACCTTCTCTGAAGCCATGTTGCCTCACTGACAAAAAGTTGAAGGATTCCAAGTGAAGAGAGATATGTTTCCTTAGTAGTTTCTCCATAACTTTGCAAACTATGCTGGTCAAGGAAACTAGTCTATAGTTCAGAGCCGTATCCCTCCTTCCCTTTTTGAAGATAGGTATCACATTTGCTTGTTTCCAGCATCTTGGAATCTCCCCCGACTCCAGTGACTCCTTAAATATGATACTTAGTGCCACTGATATTGTGTGTGTGTGTGTGTGTGTGTGTGTGTGATTACCTAATTGTGATTACCTAATTGTGTTTACGGGAAAGAGCCCAAAGCTCGTATCTTCCTGTCTCCTCATCGGTTCCATTTTAGACTTAGTGACACTTATCATACCTGTCCTTAAAACTATGGATTGAGATAGCATTAACTACCTCCTCGCTTAGCCAATTCCAATTATCAACTACTCTTACACTGAAAAAGTATTTCCTTACATCCTGCAAAGAAGTTTTCTTACGAAGCTTCAAACTATGACCTCTAGTTCTAGAGCCAGCCATATCAAAATACCCATCCCTATCCACTCTATCATAACCATGAAGGAATTTAAAGACTGTCACCATATCCCCCCTCACTCTTCTAGCTTCGAGTGATAGTAAGTCTAATTCCCTCAGCCTCTCATCATAACTGAGATTGCGTATTTCTGGCACCAGTTTCGTGGCATGTCTTTGAACTTTTTCAAGCTTAGCTATGTGCTTTTTCAAGTGCGGATTCCAAAAGGGGGCTGCATATTCGAGTTTTGGCCTCACATAGGTTACATATATATTTCCGAACATTTCCTTGTCCATGTGCCTGAAGGCTACCCTTACATTTGATAAGAATGCATATGCTGCCCTTACTATGCCATTTATATGTATTTCTGGAGACAAACCTGCCAGCATGTTTACTCCTAGATCTCTCTCATTTTCTGTCTCTTCAAGTTGTACTCCAGCCACCGAGTAGTCAAGCTTGGGCCTTCTTGCACTTGTACCCATTCTCATTACCTTACATTTTGAAGTATTGAATTTCATTAGCCACTTTTCTGACCACTCATGCAGATTATTTAGATTCTCCTGAAGTTCTCTACCATTGTTCTCGTTTTTTACTTTCTTCACAATCTTTGCATCATCTGCAAACATATTCATGAATGAATTTACAGACTCTGGTAGATCATTTACATATACAAGGAACAAAAGTGGCCCTAAAACTGAACCCTGTGGAACTCCACTACTGACTCTTCTCCATTCAGACACTGAGTGTCTTACTCTAACCCTCTGTTCCCTTCCTTCTAAGTAAGTTTTTATCCATTCCAAAACATTTCCACCTATTCTAGCCATTGATTGCAGCTTCCTAATAAGTCTCCCATGTGGAACAGTGTCAAACGCTTTCTGGAAGTCTAGGAATATGCAATCTGCCCAGCCCTCTCTTTCCTGTAAGATTTGGCTTACCTCATCATAAAATTCTAATAAGTTTGTTACTGTTGATCTACCTTCTCTGAAGCCATGTTGCCTCACTGACAAAAAGTTGAAGGATTCCAAGTGAAGAGAGATATGTTTCCTTAGTAGTTTCTCCATAACTTTGCAAACTATGCTGGTCAAGGAAACTGGTCTATAGTTCAGAGCCATATCCCTCCTTCCCTTTTTGAAGATAGGTATCACATTTGCTTGTTTCCAGCATCTTGGAATCTCCCCCCGACTCCAGTGACTCCTTAAATATGATACTT
>JAXCGZ010014106.1:27500-35648 GCA_037179515.1 Halocaridina rubra | reverse complement strand
GGCTTCACTAATGTTTCAATTGAAGTTTTATTGGCTGTTTGAGCTGGACTCTGGATATATTTACTAATATTTGGCTGTATTAAAGTAATTTTGATCTTGATAAGTAACACTGCATTATATAATCCACTGTTGCGTTACATGAAAGGACATAAAACAACTTCTTCTTCTTCGTCTACATCTTTTCCCACTTTTATGTGGGGTCGATGTTTCTGGCCAGTGTTCTCCATATGTTCCTGTCCCATCCCTCATCACCCAACAAACCTTTAGATCTCAGGTCGTCATTGATGCAATCTATCCACCTACGCATTGGTCTCTCCCTCCCTCTCCTACCCTGTATATCCATTTCCATCACCCTCCTCCCAACATAATGTTCATCCCTTCTAACGACATGACCATACCACCTTACATACTTACATATATATATATATATATATATATATATATATATATATATATATATATATATATATATATATATATATATATATATATATATATTTTTTTTTTTTTTTTTTTTTTTTTTTTTTTTTCGGTTTTACGTCATGAACTCCTTTTCTACTAAGGGCTAGGACGGTTGCCTTTTTGCAAAGGACTTGTTTTGGCATATGTTATCGTTACCCTGAGTGTATGCCCTTACTAACCTCAGTCCGTGACGGTGCGTGAACCCTCGACCTGCCGCCTCAGAGTCGCGGATGCTACATTTTGCCACGAAGACTACAAAATTCACTAAAATATATATATATATATATATATATATATATATATATATATATATATATATATATATATATATATATATATATATATATATATATATATATATATATATATATATATATATATATATATATAAATATATATATATATATATATATATATATATATATATATATATATATATATATATATATATATATATATAAATATATATATATATATATATATATATATATATATATATATATATATATATATATATATATATATATATATATATAATTTTGAGTGTAGATGTGTGTATGACAAATTCAGTAGCTAAATAAAACAATAAATTTCTTTTCTTAGACGTTGCAAACATATTATCAAACAGAATATCGCATGTTCATTCCTCGTCAATGAAAACCAGCAAAGAAAACAAGGAAATACATTTAAGGAAAACCTAATGAATGCAGTCCTTACTTTCCTTAGATACTGCAAGCCAAGTTTCCAAGCAAGCAAAAACTCACATGCTTTGCTTTATCATAGTCAAGCAAGCAAAAAAAAACAAGCAAATACTTTCCTTTGGTACTGCAAGCAAACAAGCAGAAACCCTCGTAAGTTGTTTTCATCAAAGGCAAACTATTTCTTAAAGTTTTATGTGTCAATGTTAGTCCCCACTAAGGGGGTGAACACAGACAGTTGCAGCTAGGGTATTGAGGCTGGTTGCCCTAACTAACGCCCTTCTGTGGACTCTGTCCCTGGCAAGAAATAAACAAGCAATTACTCGTCTATAAAAGCAATTCAAGGACGATCAAATGTGAAATATTGCAAATTAAATAATCAAGTACAAAAAAAAATCCTTTCGAAAAAAAAGACGACTTAAACAAGGAACAAAAAACAGAATCATGAAAGTAAAATCTAAAAGCATCAAACGTTGCTTTCTTTGGATCCTGGAAGCAAAATTTTAAGCAGTGAAGCACGCACTCTGCTTTCCACCACAGGAAAAGAAAACAGGAAATCTAGCAAGTTCCTCCTCGAAATACAAAAGCGAGAGGCATGACAAATATGGCCCTTGCTGGAAAATCATACATGGCCATGCCGGCGTCTGGAATCTGGCTGGAATCCAGAGGTCTGGATTGTTCTCTATGGGAATATATCTTATGAATAATACTTATTAAGCATGCAAAAGCTGTGTAGTGTGGTTAATAGTACAATAGAGGTTGGTAACGTGTGTCTGTGTGTGTATGTGAATATATATATATATATATATATATATATATATATATATATATATATATATATATATATATATATATATATATATGTATGTATATATATATATATATATATATATATATATTATATATATATATATATATATATATATATATATATATATTTACATGTGTATATATGTGTGTGTGTGTGTGTGTGTGTGTGTGTAGAGAGAGAGAGAGAGAGAGAGAGAGAGAGAGAGAGAGATTATTCTATCACTTGTAATCCTATGCTTTGGTATATAATAGAATTCTACACAGATATCAAATCAATAAATGTATCACTAAATCTCTCTCTCTCTCTCTCTCTCTCTCTCTCTCTCTCTCTCTCTCTCTCTCTCTCTCTCTCTCTCTCTCTCTCTCTCTCTCTCTCTCTCTCTCTCTCTCTCTCTCTCTCTCTCTCTCTCTCTCGATCATTTATCTGTTATTGCTTTTCATTCCCATATATCATTTTCTCTTGACAGTCCATCTTTGGCCATCAACGGGGATGGCGAAAATCTTAAAAGAATTGACTTATAAAAGTGTTTTTGTTTAAATATTATTCTGATGATGATAATTATTATTTTAACTTATTATTATTATTATTATTATTATTATTATTATTATTATTATTATTATTATTATTATTTTATTCTTGTCTTGTCTTCATATTTTTTTGGCCGAATACTCTTTCCGACACCAACCTTCTCTATATATCCAGGCCTCGGGTCGACTCTGGGTTGAACTGATTTGCTCCTCAGAGTGACCGAATCTCGCTCTCTCTCTCTCTCTCTCTCTCTCTCTCGCTCTCTCTCTCTCTCTCTCTCTCTCTCTCTCTCTCTCTCGCTCTCTCTCTCTCTCTCTCTCTCTCTCTCTCTCTCTCTCTCTCTCTCTCTCTCTCGCTCTCTCTCTCTCCTCTCTCTCTCTCTCTCTCTCTCTCTTCTCTCTCTCTCGCCATCTTTTCCATTAATCAAACGGCGCAGTGGTAGTGACTGGCGCTGGTACTGTTATATACTGGCCACATTTTCAATTAATTTATGACAGTGAACTGGGGGGGTCTGTGATTTCCTATAGGTTGAATTGGTTATTCACCCATTGCCTGAAGATCACTTGGTCCAAGTGATTAGAGAGGGAAATTGGGCCGCTCTACTGCTATCACTTTCCTTTGCCTATGCCTTTCAGTAGAGACTAGTTTACTTTTACTGTCGGATGCATTTTTTAACGCCATCCCTTCTGTTTGTCTATTTTGATATAGGGTCGCTGCTTTGCACCAGCTTATTGGTGGCTAGTGTTTAGTTTTTGAAGATGATATTATCACTAGATGTCCTTGACGCTAGTTCTCTCCAATTCCCCGGCATTGGGAGCGGCACTTATATGACCTGGCTTCCTCCCCCAGCGGCTGAATCCCTGTAAAAGCAAAATAAAGACCCAAAAATGAAATTTGAATTTGGTGAATGTTTTCTTAGTCTGGTCAAAAACAACACTCCTTTCCTTTGCATTTATTTACAGTGAAAACAAACTCGTGTTTTCACAAGATGGAATTAAATTGGAGTCCGTCGAGTAGAATATTTTTTTTATTATTTATTTCCCATTTTTTGTGTCTCTAAATCGCGTCCTCTTTGGAGATATTAAAAGATTAATTGGTTTAGTATTTATAAAAAACCTTTAATTATTTTGGCACTGAATTTGTGGAGTAATATCAAGTACTTCTTTTTTTTTAATATTGGCACCTCTTATGGCACTGAAATATTGATGCCAAATATTAGATTTCTCTAAATCTTACTATAATTGGCTAAAGGCTTCTTGATCCTTGGCATGAGTGGAATATTATACCATTAGGGCCATGATAATTGGAAGGATGTAGTGTTTGATGTAAAATGGCATAAACGTTTTCACGCAAAGGGATCTCCTGTTAAAAAACGTTTCCTCTTTTGGTCTGTGATTTGGATATTCAGTTAAAAAGTTTCCTCTTTTGGTCTGTGATTTGGATCTTCAGTTAAAAACGTTTCCTCTTTTGGTTCTGTGATTTGGATTTTCAGTTAAAAACGTTTCCTCTTTTGGTCTGTGATTTGGATCTTCAGTTAAAAACGTTTCCTCTTTTTGGTCTGTGATTTGGATTTTCAGTTAAAAACGTTTCCTCTTTTGGTCTGTGATTTGGATTTTCAGTTAAATACGTTTCCTCTTTTGGTCTGTGATTTGGATTTTCAGTTAAAAACGTTTCCTCTTTTGGTCTGTGATTTGGATCTTCAGTTAAAAACGTTTCCTCTTTTGGTCTGTGATTTGGATTTTCAGTTAAAAACGTTTCCTCTTTTGGTCTGTGATTTTGGATCTTCAGTTAAAAACGTTTCCTCTTTTGGTCTGTGATTTGGATTTTCAGTTAAAAACGTTTCCTCTTTTGGTCTGTGATTTGGATCTTCAGTTAAATACGTTTCCTCTTTTGGTCTGTGATTTGGATTTTCAGTTAAAAAGTTTCCTCTTTTGGTCTGTGATTTGGATCTTCAGTTAAAAACGTTTCCTCTTTTGGTCTGTGATTTGGATTTTCAGTTAAAAACGTTTCCTCTTTTGGTCTGTGATTTGGATCTTCAGTTAAAAACGTTTCCTCTTTTGGTCTGTGATTTGGATTTTCAGTTAAAAACGTTTCCTCTTTTGGTCTGTGATTTGGATTTTCAGTTAAATACGTTTCCTCTTTTGGTCTGTGATTTGGATTTTCAGTTAAAAACGTTTCCTCTTTTGGTCTGTGATTTGGATCTTCAGTTAAAAACGTTTCCTCTTTTGGTCTGTGATTTGGATTTTCAGTTAAAAACGTTTCTTCTTTTGGTCTATAATTTCATTCAATGATACTTATTACATCTATCCTTAAGGCTGTAAATTCTTTAAGACTTGATAGTTCCTACCACTGAGAATTCCGATTATCAATTATTATTCCACTAAAGCATTTGCATACACCCTGTTGATATGATTTACGAATCATCAAATTATGACCTCTAGTTCTAGAGCCACTCACATTAAAGTTTCATTCCATATAAACTCTCTCAAAGTCGCGAAGGCAAAAAACATTTATTGTATCTTTTCTTAGGCTTCTGGCTTGAAATCGTGGGTAAGTTTAAGTTTTTCAGCTTGTCCTCATTGCTTTGAGTATTTGTTGTTGTTGTTGTTGTCGTTGTAGCTTTAAATTATATTGCTCTCACAGTATTTAGCATTTTGAAACATTTCAAAATTTTACTCCTCATTTAATCTGCTAAGATCGTGAAGGATTTCAAAATCTTTTACAATATCGTTCATTGCTCTTCTTGCTTCAAGCGATGGTAAATCCAATTCTTTCAGCCTTCCGCAATAACTTTGATCCTTTGTGTTTATCTCTAAATTGGATATATTTCAAAGACTTTCCTCATAATGCTGAATATGCATTTATGTCTTTAATCAAGGTTTGGTACATAAGTGTATATATATTTATCATCATAAAGTCAATCATGTTTTGGGATGGAATTATGAAAGGGAATGAGCGCAGTGCAGCCTGGCTAAAATGCCTGCATTAGCATCAAAGCAATGCATCAGTTTCCTGTATATAATGAGGCAATTTAGAGCTTTGATGTTTTTGCTTAACATGAATATGAGATGATACTTTCTTGCAGTATATACATACATGAATGCATGAATATTTTGGTATTATAAGACAATAATTGAAGTGTATGTATTGTAGCATGGTATAATAGATGAAAAGCTTTTGAAATGTATACTTGCATGTATACTTTAGTTTAATGTTACAGATAACAGGTAAAATGTAATTATGTTAGAATGAGATACGAGATAGATCGTTTTTCTGATGTATACATGCATGAATATTCTGGCATTGGTATACATACACATTCATTAAAACCAGTTCCTGTGTTTTAAGACGAAAGAGCATTGTTAGTGGCTTACCGGCTCCTAGTAACGCAAGTGTATATATATATATATATATATATATATATATATATATATATATATATATATATATATATATATATATATATATATATATATATATGCCTGCATAGCTGCTTCAACTGCAAACATATTTAAAAATGTACATACAGACTCCGGCAAGTCATTTACGAATATGAACAACGGAAATTACCTTAAAAGTGGTCCCTGTGGAACCCCACTGCTAACCCCTCTCCAGGTAGACACTACATATCTTACTCTGACCCTCTTCTTCCTTCCTTGTAAGTAAGTTTTTATCCTCTCCAAGACATTTTCACCTAGTCTCGCCATTATTCGCAGCTTTTTGATAAGACTTCCATGTGGAGCTGTATCAGGTGTCTATTAAACATCAAAGCATATTCAGTGTGCTCAGCCCTATCTTACAAAGGAGTTTATAAAATTCTAGTGTACCCAAATTACTTTTCTCAATTTACTAATTTTATTCAGTGTGTATTCTTAAACCTTTCAAGATTATAAATTCAGTATTATATTTTTTTAATAAACCTTGTACATGGCAATACTCTTATCATAATATTTGTCCTTGGTTAGGATAAATCCCTAACATGGAAAAAATGAAAACAAGTAACTCACCATATTGTGAGGTATTAACTCACACTCACTGAGGATAGATGCCAGAACTTTGTTTTTATCATTATTAGTTTTTAACTATCAAACTAACTGTTCTTAGAAAGATATATTTTTTTTAAACCAGAGTAAGATACCACAGGAAAATTAATCACAATCAATAAGGATTCTTTCTGTTATAACTTTTTAACTACCAAACAAACCATTGTGAGAAAGATATTTTTATTCCAGGATAAGAAACCATAGGATAAAGTTAATCACAAGTAATAAAGATTCTTTCTGTTATAACTTTTTAACTACCAAATTAACCATTGTGAGAAAGATATATTTAAACCAGGATAAGAAACCACAGGATCAAGTTAATCACAAGCAATACAGTCTCCTTCTGTGCTTAAACAAAATTTAGGTTGTTTGTTCCTGTTTTACGTCACGGACTCCCTTTTCAGCCAAGGGCTAGGACGGTTGCTTTCTTGCAAAGGACTTGTTTTGGCATATGAAATCTTTACCCTGAGTGCATGCCCTTGCTAACCTCAGACCGTGACGGGGCGCGAACCCTCGACCTGACGCCTCAGAGTCGCGGACGCTACCGATTGAGCCACGGTGACTAATTTAGGTAAATTCGATATATGTTGTTGGAACTATCACACTTCACTTCCCCTCTATGGCATCGTCTTCTTCTATCTCTCCCCTCGTCAGAATATGGTAAAACAATTTCTTCAAATTCTACAGCAGTAATTCCTCACATAGAACAAGGCTTTGTACTTACAGTATCTGCAGACTACCCAGCTCTCAAAAGCAAAAAGATTTCACGAATTTTGTGTTAAGGTGAGCAGTTAGACCCTAAAATTTCGAGAACATCTGACACATGTATGTATGCATGCATGTAAGTATGTATGTATGTATGTATGTATGTATGTATAGTCCTCGGAGCATATTTATATATTTTTATTTATTTAGTTTATTTAAATATTACCGGTATGCAATTGCTGTAGCTAATTCTATTATGTAAGTGAGTTTGACATTTTGGAATCAGTAAATTTCACATTTTTAGGTGATTATTTGGCCCGAGTTAAGATATCAAATATCTTATGTGACAAAGAAGATCATAAAGGTTGGCCATTTGTGCTATAAATATCTTATGTGGCCCTGAAGATCATAAAGGTTGGCCATTTGTGATGTAAATATCTTATATGGCCCAGAATATCATAAAGGTTGGCCATTTGTGCTATATAAACTTATGTGGCCCAGAAGATCATATATGTTGGCCATTTGTGATATAAATATCTTATGTGGCCTAGAAGATCATAAATGTTGGCCATTTGTGTTATATATATCTTATGTGGCCCTTAAGATAATATATGTTGGCCATTTGTGCTCTAAAAATCTTATGTGGCCCAGATGATTATAAAGACTGGCCATTTGTGCTATGAAGGATCTTAAAAAAGTTTATATAAATAGACCTTTTAAGATTCTCCATAAGAGTACATGCGATGTAAACATTTAAAAATATCCTTAAGAATGCTTATGAATAGAGCTCTTAAAATTTCTTAAGACTGTATGTGAATACAGTTTTAAGAAACTTGAGCAATAATGATTATATCTCTCTCTCTGGCAACAGTTTGTCTTAAGAATATCTTCTTGAATGTAA